>CAJFCO010000087.1:254638-281547 GCA_904066015.1 Synergus gifuensis
TACCATGAAAATATAATCTAGGTAAAATATATTTTGGCATAATAAAAATATAATTTGGCATAAAATATATTTTGGCATAATGTAGCTAGAGAGGCGTGAAGCATGATAAACTTTGAATATTGAGCATCCCTAATGGGGTACACCACCATTAAAAAAATTGCCATTTAGCTCCATTTTAGTCTGGATTATTAATGAAGAACAGTGACAGCTCTCTTCCTCTCCATTTATTAGAGCACCCACCGAATACAGGAAGTAGGAAGAATCAGAATGTGTGAGATAGAAAAAAAAGCACAGCTTACTCTTCAACTTGGATTCAGAATGTTCCACAGAGAGAGAGAATTGCGGACAAAACGGGAGAGTTAATCCCTCGGATTAACGAAAGGAAGGATCGCTGTTTGTCTCGTGTCATAAATAGGATTAAGGTTTGTGGTATTTTTATGCCACATCCCTCTTGCGACCTAGTCTCGACTTTACTAGATTTTGCCAATTTCCACCATTCAGCTTTACAAATTGGAGACATCTAGATTTTCAGATTTATCATTTTACACGTAAAAATGATCGACCTTTGAATTTCGACTTGCTTGAAAGTTTTATCTTGAAAAGCCACATATGATTTTCGGAATGTTATCCAATTTTAAGGCGTTTAAATTTGAGAAGAAATCCAATTTGGAAAGCAATCCGATTGAAAGGGAAATAAAAAATAAAAAACAGTAAAAATAAAACTTGAAAGTACTTATGTACTTATTAGAAAGCGAGAATTCTATTCTCGAATTGGAATTTGAGAAGCATGTAAATTCCAAAGACAATAGAATTGGAAATGACTTGATTTGAAAAGTGCTCAAGTTTTGAAGTAATTAAATTTAATTATACACAAATTAAATTGATTTAAATTCAGAAAAATTGAAGAGACTAAGCCGAGGACTATGCACGATTTTGTAGCAAAGAGCTATCGAATTTCAAAACACTAAAAATTCAACTGCATGTGTATCTCAAAGCATTCCAAAGCTTCAAATTTCAAAAGCAATTGAGATGGAATTTATTACAAAAGCGTATTTGATATTAGCAGTTTATGTTAAAAAAAAAACATAACAAATAGTACTTTATATATATAACTAAAATAAATAAATAAAATAAATTCAAAAAAATTCAAATTCAAAAAATAAATTCAAATAAATTCAAATTCTAAAATAAATTCAACGAAATATCTGTTTTCTCATGGAAAAGGTTCAGAAAGATATTTTGCATATTATATATAACATTTGTCCACTTCTTAACCCTGCGACGCGAATTTTTTTTTCAATCCTTATATTTTTGTTCTTATCTTTTTATAGGTTTTCGGGGTCGCTGATTCCGATTCTGACGTCAGAATTGTAAAATTCAAAATAGCGGATCCAATATGGCGACTGTATTTAGCTAAATTTGATATTTTTTTATATTGGCCTGAAACGTCTTTTGTGGGGGTTTTGGGGGTCGCTGATTTCAATTCTGACGTCAGAATTGTAAAATTCAAAATGGCGGATCCAATATGGCGACTTTATTTGACTAAAATTGATGTTTTTTTTATATTGGCATAAAACATCTTATAAGGGGGTTTTTGAGGTCGCTGATTCCGATTCTGACGTTAAAATTGCAAAATTCAAAATGGCGGATCCAATATGGAGACTGATTTCGTAAAAAAACAGCTGCCATTATGTAGCCGCCATTTTGAATTTTTGAATTCTGATATCAGAATCGTAATCAGCAGCCCCCAAAAACCACATAATCGAGCTTTATGCTCATTGAGAAATTATCACTGCTTCTCAAAATCTTTTATAGCCCAACATAATAAAAAACTATTTTTGTAAATTTTGAAAATTTTTTTTGAAAAAACTGACCTATGAAAAATTCTGCAAAAAATATATTGTTTAGTTCCATATTTGAGATATTGGAGAAAAAAGTTTTAGATCTCTAGGACTTTTAGTTTAGACACAGCCGAATTTATTGTAAAAAAACGAGATTTTCGAGTTTTAATTGTTTATAACTAATGAGTAATTAACAAATTCACATACTTTTTTGTGCTAGTTGTACTCCTTACATCCCTAAGAGTTTGTTAAAAAAAAGCATTCGTATTTATATGTCAACCTGTACTAGAAATTAAATAAAAACTTAGGAAAAGTAGGTGGGACGTATACGTCCCACTGCGTCGCAAAGGGTTAAGGGCAAAGGCCAGAAATAAAAACGTCAGGCAAGATACCATTTATAAAGACTTATCCTCCCCCTCGTTTGAAACTGATCCGACTCGAACGTCACTCCCCTGTCAACACACTCTGACACCTCTTTATTCATTTTTTTTCTACTTGTATATACGTATTTTTAGGACAACAAAAATTAATGTTGTGGTTCCTACAATGATGACAACTTTTGGTGATGTGAACTTATTTGCTTCCGCAGTAATCCAATATTTTCTCTGATTAACTCTGTTTACACGGATGTCGCACGAATTAAGGAGAATAATTTATTTGTTTTTCAACACCGATTCTGCCCCTAAAATGCCACTGGCGGCGGCCGCGTGAACAAATCATCAGGATTTTCGGCAATTTCCGCGAGAACGGATATATACGTATAATATATAGGTATAAACGTGCTTGCAACGTCGGACCCGCCGCCGGTTTAGACCGAGATTCTAGCAGGGAGATAAGAGCTGAATTACGAATCGACTTCGCACCGTTGTGACTCGCCGATCGTGCTATTTTCGTTGGTAAAACGCGCGCAACGATGCGGGCGGAAATTATGGCAACATCATTTACGAGAGAATTCGAGCTGGCCCCGGAAAGGGCCCACTTTTCCTATCCTCTGTCTTCGGTCGATCTTTTGGAAGCGATAAAACTCGAATCTTATCGTGAATGCTTGCACTCGAGAAAACCATGTAGGGAATTTCGAAAAATATGCTGGAAATAATGTCGAAGAGTTTCTAGAATCTTTGAATTTCATTATCTTCGTATTTTATTCAATTTTTTTTTTAATATCTAATTTCAAAATGTCAATTTTCTTGATCTGAAAGATCCCAAAAACTTGAATACAGGGGGACGATTATGTAATTTTTCACTTTTTGATTTTGTATAAGCGGTTCGCCAATTTTGTATTGGGTTAAAGTTTCAGACGTCTACAGTCTGACGATTTTTTTACATTTATGGGAATAACAATATTAAAAAATGTTTCCAAAATTCTCAAAAACCCCAGATATTTATTTATTTACTAGCAGAAATTTACCAGACATTGTCCGGAATTTTCAGAAATTTTGTAGGATTTAAAAAAATTGTTAAGAGACTGTAAAATTATTGAAAAGATCTGAACGTTCAAATGAACGAATTTTTGTATTGATTGTATTTCAAACTAGATTTTAATGAACTCTAAGGGATTTTGATATATTTTTAACGATTTCAAGACATTTACAGAAGATTAAAATTTGTAAAGATAATTTCAAGTAATTTTAAGGGATTTCATTTGATTTCCTCAACATTAGAATCAATTCTAATTTCTTAAATCACTTATCACAGAAATTCCTGAAAATCCCTTGATTCTTTTCAACTCTTTTAAGAATGGTTTTAAGTTTCTTATAATCAAATAAAATTGCTTAAAATATCTTGAAATTTCCTAAAATCACTTAAAGTCTGTATATAAAACCCCTTAAAATTCATTAAAGTCACTTGAAATCCCTTAAAAATACGGAAAACGCCCGGTTTTTGGTTTTGGAAACTTTGTTTCATATTCTCAATTGAATAAGTGTAAAAAAAAAAGTATAAATAAAAAATGTTTCTCACACTAGAAGTCTGCAACTAAAACCCAATTTCTTCAGTGACGTTTAAAACGTCAAAATTGACATCATGTGTATACACGTGATGTGTAGTTGAAAAAAGTGAAAATTTAAAAGTGGGAAACCAAAAAGAGAAACTAAAAGTGAAAGTAAAAAGTTACATAATCGCTCCCCTCCAAATCTACTGTTTCACTCTCAAAATAATATATTTCCGTGATCATTTCTAAACCCGCAGGCAAAGAAGATTTCTTAAAATTATCATAAAAAATAAAACTCGAAATAACTTCCTACGTCTTTAAAGTAATTTTCTTCCATTCTCTGCTATAAATGCACTGCAACATATTTAACACTAAATTGCAACCTACACATGTAATACTGAATTCCTAGGATTAATTTTCAATGACTCAACGACCTCAAAAAATTAATAATCTCCTTCAACCCAAAAGAAAAGAATTTCCGGTATTGATTTCCAATTAAAGTTCTCGCCTCCACTAACGATAATCGAGCTTCGGAACGTGCAAGTTGAAAATGGGCCGCTTCCGTAGTAGAGAGACGTATCGCTTCTATCTCTATTAATTTAACGTGGTCTATAGGCCACTATAAACTACTATATGTTACTCTAACATCCCGGCATGGGCTGTAGACATTGTACTACAGTATACAGTATTATACACTCTATATACACATCCTACAACGAATTGCGCCTCTCGCCTCTCACCTTTCCAGATGAACCTGCTTCAATTATCTTCTTGATAACTGCGATTGGTCAAGAGTAGATACTTCCCTCGTCCGACAGGGGGTCTGCAGTGATTGGCTAAACCAAGGGGGGCAAATAATCTCCAGCTTGGAAAAAGAGAGGAGCCAATGAAAGGCGAGTTATATCTACGCGTGCACACGGTTATTACTTGTCTGAGAATTATATGTACGTGGCGAGCCCCTGGCAATCTACAGGGGTGTGATCGCGTGCATCGGAGCGTACCGAGCTCCATTTCGCGATGTTCAAAGCTAAAAGCAGAGTTCGCCTCTGGGGTTCGGTTTCCTTGTTCCACCGGAACAATGCGGCTTATATACGTAAGCGCCCTCCGGTCGCCTCCCCCCTTTCTCCCTTTTTCCCTTTCTCCATTTATCCCTCCTGTATCCACCCACCCAACAACCCTCTTTTCCACCTTCTATCTCTCTTTAACATGTATATATATATATATATATATATATATATATACATACAGTTCCAGCTTCCTTTACCTTTTCATCTCTCTCAAAGCATTGCTGAATACTGTATACTGTGCTCTGCTTCGGATTTTGTTTCGTTGGACGAATTTGTACGTTCCCTGTGTTGTTAAATCAAATCCAACCAACCCCCAACTCCAGCTTCCATCCCGTTTACTGTATCCTTCGCCCTCGCACTCGACCACGAGAGCATATCGCAAACGTGGATGTTTTTTGGATAATAGATATATTATCCTCGCGTATATTACTTCATGCATGGCTGAGACCTAAAGGACAAAAATTCCACGAGGGTGTCAGCTTTGTGTAGGGGATGTGCACATTAGCCACGTTGTCACAATTTAACACCTCCGTCATTTACCAGGGCTCTCCCCCCCCTCCCATCACCCCCCTCTCTCTCTCACTCTCTCTCTCTCTCTCTTGTTCATTTCAATTGTATGAGGCTTGTTTCGAGCTTTCGAGAACTGGTTAATTCTGGTGTTTTCGAGTCTTTGATCGTTTGGATTAAAAGAGATCGAATCAGTTTATAGTTCCTCTAGATAAAGATGAGAAAACTATAGTTTTGCAAATTATTTTTATATTTCTTATATAGGATTATTTTTAAAGTAGTAATATTGTTAATTTGACCTTTTCTAAATTTTCAGACATTGAAAATATACTAGCACTGGTATATCAATTTTTCTTAATTGTGATGAGGGATTCACACACAATATGTGATGTTTCATCATAATCGATTACATCATTTATGGATGATTTAATTATATCATGTTTCCCTTGAATTCTAAAAAAAAACCCATCGTTTGATAGAAGTTGAAAATTGATCAGTTCATAAATCCTTTGTGAATACGTAAAAATCTATACGCTTGGAAAATATTAATTATTGTCAACTCCATCAACACTATCTAAAAAATAGGGAACAATTATTGTTTTCCATTTTCGCATTTATGTACAATTTTTTATGATTGAAAAATTCTGAACGTTCAAATGAACGAATTTTTTTATTGATTGTATTTTAAACTAGAAACTGAGATATCAATATTGTCTGGTTTCTTTCGGCCGTTTCGGGTGAACTCTAATTAAAAATACACGGGTTAGGGGGGGAAGGAGGTGAATATTAAGTGAAATAATTTCAAGTAATTTTAAGAAATTTTTCAAGAATTCAGAAGAGTTTCAAAATTTTCGAATTATTGAATAAAAAGCTTAAAATCCATAGAACCTAAATGCAAATTTTAATAGTGGTTCTTGGAAATCAATTAAATAATTAACAAATTTTATACACGCTTGTTGATAAGTATACAAAATCCTTCTCTTACTTTTTGCAGTTGTTGAAATCAAAGAAAAGTGTCTGAAAAGTCTTTTAATGTAAGTGTTATTCGAAAGCTAGTGGCGAGGTGCATTAAGGGTAAGAACATGAACGTTTTCAGAGATTTTCAACTGGAAACAAATCGTTTATGTATGGTAATTTGCGTACTTAATGACAATCGCGACTGCGGAATGCCGAGAGCCCACGGGAACCGCGAACTCTGAAGAGGCCTCTCACTCTGGAAATGGACGCTATAATGCTTAAAAGTCCGTGTAAAGTAACGTGAAGGGTGACGAAAAAATTTCTCCTTAGTAAAGTGAGTTTTTACGCCTGCAAGTCGATTTATTTGTGCAGGCAGAAGGTTTCAATGACTTTTAGAAGCTTCTTTAATTTTACGACCCTTCAAATCTCAAAGCGTGTTGAAACTCTCAAGTGTTGAAAATTAAAAGTGCTATTATTCCCTAGCTTTTCAATTGCAGAAGCTTTCAATTAAATTTTAATTATTTTAGAATTTCTACAATATGATAATTGTACATACATATATTCTTTCAAACCGTAACTATCAAATCTTATACTTAAAAATCTAGGATTAAACGTCTTAATGGAGAAAGTACGAAAATTCGTATAATCCTTTATAAACGCTATTAGGTAAGGCGTTCCTGGAAACTTTTCCTATATTTCCTCAGTAGCTCTTCACATGAATATGGTCCCCTTCATATTCCAAGTTTCAGATAAGGTTTCGGAGGCGCTTCTCAAACGCCTCCAGTTTCATAAGATTACTAGTCTACCTAACCACTCGATGAGCGAGACAAGATTGTAAATTCAAGTAAATCGTGCGAGACTCGTACACCAAGATTGTTTCATGTAGACACACAGCTTTAAAACGATCCGGATAACCTCCAACACGGTTGCTGAGTACCGTGCAAGATGGGCGTATGCAAGAAGAGAAGGATGTGCCACAAGGTAGATTACGTTAGGTATACGCACGACGTTCAACATAAATAGTTCAATCACGACAAGCTTAAAGCCCAAAGCCTCCCGCCTGCTTTTACAACGCTTTACCCACCACCCCCTCACCAACAATTCCATTCTCCTCTCCCGCGGTCTCACCTCGAAGGGATTCTGAGCCAGAACTTCGTGATGCGAGGCGAGAGAAGAGGGTTTTTCCCATATTGAAATATTTAATATTTTTAATAGAAAGTCGATCCTTTGGGAAAAGACAAGAGTAGACAAGGGGCTTTAAGTTACCTGAGAGGTACTTCCTTTTTCCGGAAGCGAACTCTCATTGCATGGGGATGAGGCTGCCGTTTCCAGCAACGTTTACGTTAAACGAACACGCGAAAATTCACTCTCTTCTGTTATTGCGCACGATATTTAAAAAATAGAACTGGAAACTTTTCATTGTAGAAATGTCCGTTTTTTAGAAATTACTATTTTGAATATTAAACTGTGAAGTTACTAATAATATTGGAGAAAATAATAGTGAATATACTTCATTTATTCCTAGAAAAGAATGTTAAATTTACAAAAGGCAATAGTAAAGTCACACCTCCTTGTACAACCGGAATTACCATACACTGAAAGAAATTTTGTAACATAATACGTTAAAATCGATATTACAATTTAGTATAATCTTTTACGATTTAGGGAAATCGGGTATTTATATCAGAAAGTAATATAAAGGATTATATTATTGGATAATATCATTATCAAATTTTATCATTCTACGTTCGTAATACATAAAATATCAATCTTTGCTATTGAATATACCAATTCTTGTTTTCAAGAATTTTAAAGTTTCGTAAGTATGCTAACAATAATTTGTATATTTACACGATTTCCCTAAATCGTAATCGTATTTATCAATTATGAATATTGAAATAGCAAGTATTGATATTAAATTTCTTTCAGTGCAATATTTATAGTGATAGTGCAATATTTATAACATTTCCTATCGAAAATAGGAAATAATTTTACCTTCATAATAAAAAAATCCACAGCATTCGTGCGAATTTTACCATAGTTTACATTCATAAACGCATTTTAGTAATATGACATTTGAAATATATCAACTTCGCATCATATTTATATACTAACTGTCAGAACTTTTACGACTTGCGAGATGAAGCTCGGTTATCCCTCTGTTAACAAAGATCCTAAGTTAAAAATGCGCCACTCGGCAGTTCATTTACTATTTCCAATGGGAATTTCTGCAACGTACTATTGAAATCTTTGTAATTACAGTTTTACTTTTTATTTATATAGGTATCACTTCTAAAGTCAATTTTCTATTAAAGATATTAACCTTTGTAAAGTCGTATATATTTAAAACTAGTACAGTATTTCCTCCCATTTCTATGACAAATAAAACTATTTTTCTTACTACATATATCTTCGCTTTCTTATTGACTTTAGTAAAACTGAATATTACAGTACTACATTTTACAATGAAAAGTTACTCATAGGAATATACCTTTTTCTCTGTAATCAAATTTTGTGATTTGGCAAAAATAAAAATCATATTTTCGCACTGAAGTTGAAAGGGGAATGGGGATATAGGACCTACTTATAGAGTAATTGTTTGTTACTATTTTTTCATTTAATTTCCACGAAAAGAAAAAGAATTTAAATTAATCGATTCATTTAACTTTTGCATACAAATACTGAAAAAAGTAGTAAAAAGTGTTCTTTCGCAGAAATAAAATAAAAAATCAGACAAAAAGTATGTCTATTTGAAGCTGGCTCAGTTAATAATAGCACTCGATGACAAAAGCTGACACAAATATTTGCATCGCCCCAGAACATGTAGAACTGATTTATAACTCTGTAACTTTCATAAAGTGAAGGTATTCGTTATTAATTTTTAACTTTGAAAGTAGAAAAGGATTGTACTATGTGATTACTTTATGAGATAAAAAGCTGTACTTTCAAGTGAAAAAGTAATGTATTAAAATAATTTTATATACAACTAGCAGAAGTTTACTCGACGTTGTCCGGGATTTAAAGAAATTTCAAGCGACTTTACGGAATTTCAAGGGATTTAAAAAAAATTGAAGGATTTTTAAGGGATTTCAAGATATTTTAAATGATATTAGAGTATTCCAAAGGATTTTAAGGTATTTTTATATTTTTCAAGGGATTTACATATTTTATTGCTAAAAAAGTTAGATTAAAATAGTGTTAAGAAAAAAAAATAAATAAAAAAATTCACACGATATTGCCAGATATTGCTCAGATTGCTGCAGTATCTAACCGTCTTCGCAGGGAATTACGTCGAGCTGATTGGCTATCCAAGTTAAGGACAAAACCGTAGCTTAAACGGCCGAAATAGAAGATCCCGCTTTCGGGATGGCTCGATTTCATTAGGGATACATATAAAGGATCTTGGGGTTACCAAAAGCGTCTAATGGCCTCCTCGGAAAAAAATATTACTACACCTAATGCTGTTAGCAAAAAAGAGAAGTGAAATTCCTCTGAAGATACATTGCCATTTTTTTTTCTTTGTGGGTTATCTTTGCTGGAAAAGAAAGATTTGTTTCCCAGATTAAGTGTAGAGGTTTATATGGGAATTCAAGTGGAAAGCTATATTTATTAATTATTTACTTAGCAACGAAATAAAAAATTCCCAATACAACAATCTAAAGTAGAATTTCCCTAGTTAACATTTGTGCAATAATCTACTTAATTTTCTATTTTTTACAAATTTTTCTTTCATTATATTTTTCTTGCTTTCAAAAATTCATGACAAATTGTCTTCATTAGTTCAGCGATTTCGGAAACGCTAGCGCAAAGCGGGAAAAATTGCAGTGAACTTGCGAACAAGTTTCATATGTTATCGTCGAGACTTGTGAAGAATTCCTATTTATCAGCGATAAAACTGGGCTATCATATTTCTCCCAGCATCAGAGGTCTGAGACAATCTAGGTGGAAAAAAAATTGAATGAAAACCACACAAACACACCAGGGAAATAAGTGACATCTTAAAAAGTTTTAATGAATGTATACCCTGCAAGACATCTAGTTTACCTATTTTTGACATTTTAAATAGAACAAACTTTTCGTGACATGTTGACAATAAACTCAAACATTTTAAATAATTATTTTAGGAAAATAACGTTCGCGAAATAGAGAGGGTTAAAAGGTAAAAATACATTTTTACCAATCTATTAAGAATAATGATGACTTGTAATATAAGAAACTAAATATATATATAGATATTTAAAGAGAATTGTTCATCATACATTTAAAGTTGCTTTTGAACTCGGAAGTGGGCGCCATAAGAACTCGCTGATTAATGCCGGAATGTGTTGTTGTTGTATTTGTTTCTTTTTTCATGCAACAATTTTCCTGAGCGTGCTTTGGCTTGGGTAAGGATATCGCGAGATCAAAAGTTTCTAGTTCGGCTTTGGCCACGCGCACATTTGCATATAAATACAAGTCTGCACGGAGCCGCTGGGAAGAGTTTCGTTGCGAATAGTAAAAGCGAAGGTGCACACCTTCAACTTATATTTGGATAGTTAAAATGTGTTGTAGAGTCACCCTCGACCCACGAAACTCTCCTGCCCCTTGAGTGCTTCCCCCCCCCCCCAGCAAAGCTTCCCTGAGATCGCGAATTCCCTAGACATTATACCTAACAGCATTTCAAAATATTTCCTACACTATTTCGCCCTCTAAATTCTAAATATGTATTCCTTTCTTACATTCACTTATTAATTTATTTATCTCGGAATGGAACTTTTAAACAGGGTGTCCAACTTTCTCGGAATATTTTATTGGGTCAATATTTATTTCATTGCATTTTAAACTAGAATATTAAGGGGATCGTATATGAAAGAAAGTAAAAATGAATCCAATCTTCATAATGAATTACTTATCTGAGACTTTCCATTTTTCCACGAAAGACCTTCTACTTTAATATTATACGTGAATGTTAAACTCTCCTAACTTCTAAACTTACGAAAACGAACTTTGGAATTGACACTTAGACTTACAAATTGAAGACGACGACGAATTGTGAGCACTTCTATAATTGTCAGAAGTGGAATTGAATGTAAGGAATTATCTACAGACGAGCCTCTGAATTAACTGCAATAAATTATATCAATTTAAATGCAGATTAAACAAAAAGCTGATTAATTTGAAGAGCAAATTGTAAATACATTTGATTAATGCACTTGGAAGTGCTACAACAGATTCCTTTAATATATAATTTTAGCCGAGAAGATAGCGCACCACAGCTCGTAGCAGCAAGTCGCAATAAAAAGTAAGCAAACAGAGCGAACACTGTTTGCGATCTGCTTGCAAACGTTGAATTCGAGTTAAATATGAAAATTAAATTGACGAATACTCTATCTGTATTATTTTTAAAACAACTTCCCATCAAATAGCTTTTACATTTGTCAAATCTTTATCGTTCTCTAGCTTTGAATTATTTTCAACAAACAAAAACACTAATTATAAAATGAAATTTTAATTAGAAAATCCAATTATACATTCTTTCTTTTTTATTTTTAAAAAATGGCACTTTTTGTATTCTTGTCGCAATAATGATTAATATCTTAAGGGCATGTGATACTTTACCATAAGAGCAAATTAGTTATACCAATTATACATTCATAATAATAAATATTTTTAGTAAATAAGAGTCAATAAACCTTCGTCTACATGAGACGAAGGTTTATTGACTATTATTAGCTAAAAATATTTATTATTATGAATATATAATTGGTATAACTAATTTGCTCTTATGGTAAAGTATCACATGTCATTAATAATATTCATTCTATTAGAAAAAAGATATTGCAATACTTCCAGTTTATTGAAGCAGTTCTTATGACAGAGTTATTTTTGAGACTAAAATCAAATTAATGAAGATTAAGTTATTTCAACATAAAATTAAAAAAAAATTACCATAGGCATTCTAGTATCAAAGTAATCAAATCAATGTAATAGTGAGTTTATAACGAGAATAAAATAGATTGTGCAAAGTGCATTTCTTGGGTTGGCAAGAACGTAACTGGAAGAGAATGAAGAATAAAACGCTGTTGTCGATTTTATCGACCTTAAATCGTATCACTTTTCTAATTTTATGACATAATACATCGTCGAACGTGCTCTGAATGCAGTGGCGTGCTCGAGGGTGCGTCCTAATAATGGCAGTACTCAAGTACCCAAGGCAGTTTCTGGAAAGACGGTAACAAAGAGCAAGAAAAAGGGCTACAAAGAGTGGGTACTTCTCCCTATCTATTATTTACTTATTTTCACCGTGGGCTCAGGTGGTGTGCGCTTTTAATACTGACATCAATGGAGCCTACATGCCCGGGAACGAGCATTTTATTGGCAGAATTAAGAGCCTTACGATGGCTTACACTTTAATTAAGAGCTGCCTTCTTATTTAACAACAGATTTCATACGTCCAGCCGATCAACCTAGATTTCCTTTGTCTCTACACCCATTTTTCAATTATCCTTTATCGGTTATTGTAAACCACTTTTTATACTGAGCTGTCTATCTCTCTTATTATTCTCTCTTATTATAAAGGGGAAAAATAGTAATTCTTACATCGTGAAAGAATTACTTAAAAAAACAATTAATTCCATTTATTTTATCTCTTTAAGAAGTTGACTTTAAATTTTTTAATTAGTATTGCTACAAATTATAAAATGTTGATTTTTTCATAGTTTTTCCGAATTGCCTTGAATTTACATTACATCCTTTCTTAAAAAAATGGTGTGACGAAATGTCTCGAAAATCTTGCATACATTGTTGTTGCAAACCTGATTGGCTTTTCAATGACTTGAAATTGTAACAAGGAAAACAAAATAATCGCGTGCTTAGCGCACGTGTTGATTTACTATATGTATATTTAAAAAATTCCGTTACAATAATTAGAGTGACAGTTCATGTTTCGTAACTTTAAGAGATAGTTACATCCAAATCCCGGATGTTTCTCAACATTTCTAACGTCGTATTTCCTTCAAGATTCGCGTAAAGCTGCGTGTTTCCTTATCATTTTTTTTTGTCGGCCGTCATAAAGGATGAAATCATCTTCATTCTCAGAGAGCATTATTATTTGCCTAGGGTCGGGGTAGCAAAGATTTTTCCCTTTTTTCGCTCGAAAGAATGTAGAGAGGGGAGGAGGAAGCGGAGAAGCAATTCTATAATTTTTCCTTCCGTTTCTGGTCCGCTCTCTTTTATTTTAATTTAGACCTTTACGTGCATACGCTTAGCTGAGCGAAAACCGCGCACGAATGCTTATTTGTAGCAACTACCGCTGTATCTCTCCGTCGTTGTTTCTGTACTTTTATACATCAGGAAAAGTAGCCCCGGGCGATTAAAAAGTTTCATTAACGCTGGCGTCAGTCTCTCTCTGTCCGAGGAAATGGAATGCATTGCTACTACCACGCAACACTGTCCGGTCAATTTCATCCTGGCGCCATGAATTTTTTTGCTACCGAATCCCAGTCGATCGCGAGTAGCGCGCTACTCTCTGCTCTCTCACGTAGGGTGAACTGAACAGCCGGAAAAAATTCTAGTGCCAAACTCAGGGGTGGATCCATAGCGGATGCCCTTGGGCAGTAATCAGTAGCGTTCTGCAACAACTGGCAGGTAATTTAATTCGCAAAAAAAACTGAAAGGCTCAGGCGGTAAAAGGAAGAGCGTAATTGAAATATTTTTCAAGAAATTGATTAGATAATGTGACTGAAACAAAAAGCGACTTTTCGCCGGAAGCTTCTTGAATTTCTCATTTTCTGGTAAACCAAATTTCGCCCTAAGGCTGTTTGAAAAGTAAAGACAATTACCATTTAGCAATATGAATTTAATCACACAAGATATTATATAATTTATTATATTTCATCTCTCTAATCTCTTTAAATCTATGTTAAACTTCATGAAAATCTCTCAAATTTCCAAGAAACCTTTGAAAACCTATGAAATTGCTTACTCAAAAAAACGCCTAGTTAAGTTAACTAGAATTTTGGGTTAAATATAGCCTAACTATTTTTTCTGGTTAAAGTAACCAGAATTCTGATTATTTTAATAAGAATTGCTAGTTAAAATAACTAGAATGCTAGTTAAAACAACTAGAATGCTGGTTAAATCAACCAGAATTCTGGTTAATTTAACCAGAAAAAATAGTTAGGCTATATTTAACCCAAAATTCTAGTTAACTTAACTAGGCATTTTTTTGAGTGCTTAAAATTCGTGAAAATCTCTTAAAATTTTCAGAAACTTCTTGAGATTCTTTTAAATTCAATGATAGCAATGCAAATCCCTTTTATATCCTTTAAAATCCATCAAAAGTATTAGAAATATCTCCAAATTTCATGAAATCTTTAAAAATTCCAGAAAAATTTTCAAATTCATAAATCTTCTAAATCCACTTTAAAATTCATGAAAATCTCGAAAAATTCCTAGAAACCTTTTGAAATTCCATGAAAAACTTTAAGATCTCTTAAAATTCCCAAAAAAATTCTTGAAATTTTACGGTAACATTTAAAATCTCTATATCTTTTTATCCCTTAAAAATTACATAGAAATCTTATCAAATTCCATGAAATCCTTTAAAATTATCACAAAATCATTTAAATATCAGAAAAATCTCTTAAAATTGCTTAAAATTATTAGAAATCTTATAAAATTCCTTAAAATTTCAGGATAATATTTCAAATTTCTTAAAACCTCATAAAACTCTTACAAAGCTTTTAAAATCCCTTAAAATTTCACAAAATATCCTAAAATCCCACACAATTTTACAAAATCGATTTAATATCCTTAAAATCTCTTGAATTTCGTAAAAATCACTTAAAAATCGTTAAAAATGCACATAAAAACCTTCAAAATCATTAATCTCTTGAAATACATGTTAAAATTAGTGAAAATCTCTAAAAATTTGTAGCAACTTCTGGAAATTTCTCAACTTTTAAAATCTTTTAAAATCTTTAAAGATTTCATCAAATTCCATGAAATCCTTAAGAATGTTACAAAATCTTTTATAAATTAGAAATATTTTTTGTAAACCCTTAAAATTTGACAAAAACCTTAGAAATCTTTGTAAATTCTACAAAATCTTTTGAAATTACTCAATAAAATTCCCTATAAAGTTTTAAATTCCTTATTTAAATCCCCCAAAATACATATTTTAAAAGTTATAAAAGTACCTTGAAGTCCGATTAAAATCTGATTAAAGTCTTGAAAAATTCTAAAAATTTCCAGAAACTTCTTGAAATTCTTTAAAATTCTACGGTAACATTTAAAATCCCATTATCTCCCATGAAATCTTTAAAAATTCCATAAAATTTCCTCAAAATTCCTAGATTTTCAATGCATTTCGAGTTTAGACTCGTGACAAAATGATTATTAACAATCTTTAAATTTTATGAAAAAAAGTGTACATATATATTTTCCGACCGGTTAATTTTGTCACAACGTGAAATATCTAAAACCTAATAATGGCACGTAACTTCCCAACCCTTCTCAACTACGTATCGGTAATATAACCTATTAACATATTTCAGCACAAAAGCATTAAAAAGGTTAAAAAAATTATTACATAAGTGTATATATATATATATATATATATATATATATATATATATATTTTACGTCAATTATAATTATAATTATACTTATTAAATAAACTGTGAATTAGTTGTGAAAAAATTATGATTAACGAAACAAAATTTAAATGAGCGCGCGAACCGGTCCATTGTTGAAAAGCACTATCGATACTTACGCGACAACGAATCAGATTGCCGGAAAGGGCGTTAGGTTTTTTCGACTTCGACCTCATCATCTTTTTATAATAAGATAAAATATATACCTTTTCTGTTTTCTCATACATGAAAACTTCAGCTTGAACAATTTCTAATTGTTTTCATTAATTAATATTAATAGTAAATAAATTTAATGAATTTATCTCTTATTCTCGAGAATATTCTATTAAATTTGAGTTTTGGTGATGGAGTTTGAATTGGCCAGCAGAAACTGGAAAGTAATATTTCATTATTGTTCGTCGAAAAAGCCTCGAGTTCACTTGATGTGTTGTCTTACGGACAGACAATGTCTCGCCCATTTTCCACGCACCTTTAAAGCGATGGAAGATATCGTGTTTCCCGAGACTCGCAAAATAATTAACTGCCTGTCACTGGAAATTTAAGAACGTTTGTTTTACTCAAGAACGCTCTTGCTTCTAACTCTCCAACAATTTCTCAGCGTACGCGTCCAGGAAAATATAATCTGATATCTTATTAGCTTATGCACTCACAGGATTTATTACAGACTTTCGGAAGAAGATTCGCGAAGAGTCGTGTTGATTCTTCTCACCCAGGTTTTAACGAAATACCAATATTACATTAAGGTCTACGTTTGTCATCAACACGAGTGCTCCCACTTCCAATCTTTACACTCCTGCAATAAAATGAGTCGTAAAATCACTTCACGATTGCAGGATGATCGTTTCTCTCTCCGGCCATAACCGAATCCATGTTTGTTTATTTACTTCATTTTGTTCACTATCAGAATTTACGCTCACTGTTATTTAACTAGAAATATATGTTAAAATAATATTTTACGATTTTTTCTGACTATAAGTGTACTGGCTGATCATAAATTGACCTATATTACTGAAATCTTCCTCACCACCTACTTCCCTCAATTTTTTTTTTTTAAATAGAACTAAAAGTTTTTATCCGGAAAATATAAATTAATAAATTTTAAAATATAGAATAAATATATAATAAATAAATATAAATATAAATATAAATAAATATATCTTGCATAGTGAATGATCATTAATTCTGGGATTCTACATGCATTTGAAATATTGGAATCAATCGAGCAAAAATTTCGTCTGCATTCGCAAGGCCTGGGGTATTAACAAATACATTGCCATATTTTTTTTTCCTCCGAACAAAAAAAAGCGGTTCATAATCGTTGAAATAATCTTGATATAAGGTCATTAAAATTGTGCGATACGACGATACGGCAAAGCAAGAGGAAATGATCCTGGAGGATTTAGTGATCCGACCACCTGGGTGCATTCGGTAAGTGAGTTCGACTGATTCCGAGCCTAACCTAACCCTTTTGTGATCAACTCCTCTAGCAATAGGGGATTGCTCTTAATCTCTGCTTCGATGCACTCTGCCTGTTATTTCTTCATTTAGGTTCGTTCGGAGCCCAGCACGCATTTATTCCTTGCATTCTCCAGCACTAAGCGTGAGAAACGGACGCTCTCGCACTTGAGTGCCAGCGTCACCAATTAAGATGATCGCTTTGCAACGTTAAAAGAAAATCATTTAATCTTTCTTCTCAGATTCTACCTTCATTTCATGAAGAACTGTTTCTAATTAGGGATAATGGCTTGCCTTGGTCGTTAACTATTTGCTTGGTAGTGTATCTTTTTTACCGATACCTTTGGTCATATTTATATTAAAGTCGAGCTCTGATAAAACACTTTAAGACTTGTAATTACATAGGATCTTTTATCTTTTATCTTCTAGGATAATGAAACAAATTTTAAATAATAATCCGTACATATTTTTAATGGAGATTGGGTTTCTAACATTAAGTGACAGTTGGAGTGATATATACTAATATGTAAAATTTAATAATATGGAATTTAAAATTGATGCACATGATTTAATATTTCTATAAAGATATAATTTTATTCCGACGGTAATTTTTTGGTGCTCAAATTATTTAAACCTTAAAAATAGAGTAAGATGAATAATTGGTCCAAATTTATATAGTTGGGGAGGATACTTTTATTTTTGATTTTCTTTTTAAGATAGACCCCTAGTAGAAATTTTGCTGTGGCCCCGATCGGGGTCAGACCTGGGATGAAACACACGGCCAGATCGGGCCCAGATATGGCTCGATCGGGGCTCGATCGGGGCCCGGTCAGGCCGGGCGTTTCATCACCGATCTGGGCCAGGTCTGGAAATTTCTACACGGGACAAACTGATCGTATTTTATTTTGGTTATAAACTTGTTTCCGATTGTATTTTAAGAGAATCCATCCTGCCATATTCTAGAAACTTGAGATCATAAATATTCACGTTGCCAACAAAAAAATTTTTAGATTTGAAAATGTGTCAATGGTTGAATAAATTGATGTTAAAAGTCTTTGAATAGTAAACATCTATAAATAAACGGTGAATTAATTTAGTCGCAATACATTAGTTAAAAATTCAATTCACAGAATGGAAATAATGTTTTGTTAAATTAATTGAGGACATCCTCTATCGATTATTTGCTCATTGCTTGAAAAAATTTAAAACAATAGCATTTATTAGATAAATCACTTGCTTTCTTCATTTTTACTATTTTTAAACTTTTTGAACAGTAATTTAAAGTATTGTGTATAAACACTTTTAAAAAGAAGTCTATATGAGTCGATAAAGTGATGAGTTCAAGAGGATGTGAAACATCTTAAATTATTCTGAATATGTCCATAAAATCGATGAAGCAATGTATCTAATTATATCACCTTTTAAACAAGATTGGCTTGAATCTTAGTAATTTTAATTGATAAAATGTCGTGACTAGGTTCACCGACATTGGATGAGTGCAAATCAAATTAGTCTAGATACTTCGTTGATAAAATCGTTCAAAAATTTGGGCTTTCAATAAAGAATTAAAAAAAATTTCTCCTCATTTTCAAATTTCAAAAGCCGAAAATTTTAGTTTATGAAATGTGCATCATCCCTAAGAAAGTGATGAGGGAAACTCTGAATAATACTTGATGTGTTAAACCAAAGACGTTAAAATCTTGAAATTGGGTTTGTTTGAATTAATGATCGTGCATAATGTTGCAACGAATTTCTGGAATGCGTTCGGGAACAGTAACGATGTGGAAAACAAGATTAGGATGAAAGCACTAATGAAAGCACGTACACACTGGCACTTTCTGCTATTTTACTTGTTTAATTCCATCTTCATTAAAGTGCCTCCCTCTCTATGTGAGCTCTTCTCAGTTAAAGTGCTCACTGTCAGGTGTATTATAACTATATACACGACATAGGCCAAGACCCTTTGCATTCCTCGTTTCATCTAGTCAATTTACCTGGCGAGATCGTAATTTGCCCTTATTGTTCTCATACAGACATACGCATTTTCATCAATGCGCACGCATTGATGAAAATTATACGCAAATCCTTGCGTCGAACAGTATATTAGTTATCGTAACTAACAAGCTTTTTTTACTCTTTGTTTATTTTAAAAAAGAACAACTCAATTATCAATTATTCGAAAAAGTAGGAATTTATGTATGTTTCTCAAAAAGTTGATTTCAATAATATGTATAGCCGTGTTTTTCCTACTAGAGTTATATTACTTCGTATTAGCAAAATATTCTTCATAATATTGTTGTAAAAGTTTATTCTTCGAAGCTATCTCAAAATAAGAACCTCATATTACCTGATACATATTTTTTCAGACTACAAAAATGGCCATACACTGGCGCATAAAAAAATGTGATAAATGTATAATTAAACATTAAAAGTGCAAGACAATGTCAAAAAAAGATTATTTAGAAGGATTCCCCGCGGATGTGAAGGCATTTTTGACATTGTTTTGCTGTTTTAATGTTTAATTATACATTTATCACATTTGTTTATGCACCATTATTTGTATTATTACGTCACAACGTGAAATACCTAATTTTACTTTCTTTTTTATACATCATACACAGGTCGTAGTCTCAGTAAGCTAGGAGAGAGCATTGTTACATGGATCGAATTGTTTATGATACTGTCGATAAATACATATCGATTTTCTAAAGGTTAGCGCGGCTTCTGCTTGGGTTATTTCAACTAGAAAACTGGTGATGTTTTGCCAATCACGTGGGTACATGACGGGTGCACGCAAGTGGTTGGTCTGTTGTTGATGGGTGATGTGTACGCCTGTGCAGTGTTTCATATTTTTCAAGGGTCCTCAGAACCCTTTCCATCTCTCTGTATTTCTCTTTCTCTTTTTTATATCCCTTTTTCCATTCCCTCGATTCCCTCTCATCCAGATCGGGGGTGCGGCACTTCGGCACTTCGCTCGAGGCGAAACATCATCATCCCTTTCGGCATTCACGGTGAGAGCTCGACCGAATTAACGGGGGATTCACTGAAATCACGACTCCAAAGTACCCGCGAACGTAGAATTCGAAATCACCTGACCGCTTTCCTCAACGGTAATTTGGAATTACACTTTGTCGAGAATGAGGATGGTTGATTAAAATTTAAGGTACTCTTCTTCCAGTCAGGCGTCACTACTCGACCGAACACTCGACTTGGGTATAATATATGGAAAAAGAATTTTAATTTTTAAGATCCCAGTTTCCGGCAAAGCATCAACATACAGAATTAATCTCAAAGCTTTTTGTACTTGAGTGCTTTATCCCTGAAGGATTTAAATTTTAATCGATTTCCTGCTTTAATTTTGGATTTATCAGCGTAAAAGAAATCGTTGAGGAAACACATAATTTTGTATTATAAATGTAAAGCTTTATATACATTTTCAAGGATTATAAAATCTACTATATTTGAGAAAAAATATTGAGAATCGAGAGGTGCTTATCGCTTATATACATATTAAACGCCGTTATTCCATATTGAAACGAATTAGCTTATATTCATTATTCCGATTAAAGTTAAGCTATATTAATTAAGTTATCGCTTATTACTCGTGTACTTGCAGTAACTTTCACATAACAAAGCCTTTAAATTCTAATGGCTTTGCTAATAGCCACGAAAGACATTACACTTGAATTTTAACAGTGTTGCCAATATTATATAGTTCTTGACGTTACCAACTATTTCACTGCTCTAATAAATTCTCTTAAGCAATTTCGAAGTAAACAAAAATAATATTTTTTGTGAAATTACACATTATTGAAGATACTAAATTTTATATACACACCCAGAAAAAAGTTTCTTTAAATCAAAGAAACGGTCAAAGAAACATTTTTTTGATTTAAAGAAATTTTTTTGTTAAATTTTTTTATTTGATTTAAAGAAATATTTCTTTAATTTTAACGGAAAATTTCTTTCAATTAAAGAAATATTTCGTTGCTTCAAAGCAAAGATTTCTTTAAATTAAAGAAATATAATTTTTTATTTGACCTTTATATTTCTTTATATACACTTTATTCTGCACGATCTAATCCCACTTTTATGTAAATTTTTGTTACTTCTGTTCACAATTTCGTGTACAGAAATTATAATTTCTTAATAAATTCAGAATGAATTTAATTTTTTTAACTTAAATTTTCATAAAAATTGTAAATTCTCACACTTCTTGTAAATCCTCACACTCATGTAAATTTTCACACTCTTGTAGATTGTCACATTTCTTGTAAATTCTTACACTTCTTTATCCTCGTCTTTATCACACATTTTAACGATTTAAATGATTATGAAGAATTTATCTAGCCGGCTGCGTCCGCTTTTACACAAACATTTGACAACACACGAGTTCACGAAAAGAATGCATTTCCGAAAGGCTTCTTCTCCTGCGCAATCGCGTGGCGCATTAATGGTGTGGATTATAAGAAAATCTTTCTTTGATTCAAAGAAATAATTTGTTTATTTCAAATTACTGACTCTAAAGAAATTATTTCTTTCATTTAAACTATTAACTTTCTTAAATCAAAAGAATTTTGTTTTAAATCAAATAAATCATTTAAATAAATAGTTTCTTTAAGTGAAAGAAACTACTTGATGTCATTTATTAAAATCAAAGAAATTTTCTTTTAATATAAAAATATTTGTGTGTTAAATCAAAAAAACGTAGTCAAAAAAATGTTTTCTTTAATTTAATAAGAACTTTTTTCTGGGTGCACACGGAAAAAACTCTATGGTTATGACAACCACAGAAGTAGTAAAATGTGGTACAACTATAATTCGTGGTTGGCACAACCCCGATTTTGATTAATAGAACCATATGTGGTTGTGCCTGGAAACCACAATCGTGGTTGTGAAAACCACAAATTGTACCATATTTGACTATTTCTGTGGTTGTCACAGCCATAACAGTTTTTTCCGTGCAATGAAAATATTCATCCTCAATATTGAACCTTTAATACATGTAATAACTTCCAGTTGGGTAAATTATTCGAAATTAAATGGCTAATGTTAAAGACAATTTATATACCACATGATTGAAAACTCTACCTTAAAAATAAACTCTCGATAACAAGAATATATTTCATTTTATAGGAAAACTGAGATAGTCTGATTGGCTGTTTCAAGAACGATCCAAGCCGTATTTCTGGTTAAGGAAAAGAAAGTTTTAATGCCACTTGCGAATTGATCGGCACCAAGAAAGCGATGTTTCCGTGAGAGTAAAAGATAACTTTATGGATATCGGATTTCATTATAATAAAAATGGTTACAGAGCCAATAGGTTTTTACGGAGAAAATGGGAGCTACGTCGTAGGAAAGAGGCTCTCTTTAAAGCAACTCGGATTACAAACCTGCTATCGAATTCGAATGGATTCTAGCACAGCGCGAATAAAAATATACCATAAGGGCGTTTTATTTACCATTACCGATCTAACAGGCGGTCGATCTTATAGCACATTGGGGTCGTATATGTGACTGCAAGAGCAGAAGGCAACAAATTATATTCGTGCAATATGATTACACCGCGGCTGGTAACAATCCCCTCTCAATGATACATTAGCCTAACCCCACAGTAACTATGGGGGTTAATCTATTGTCGAGAAAGGTTGGTTGCCACCCTCTGAACGAAGTAGGTCGCACGAGAGCCATCTTGTGTAATTGTAAATGGAAAAAAAAGTCAGCAGTGGTACTATACGCACGCTGATGAAAACAACATGCTTTGTCCAAGACTAATCCATTAGACTTGTCCGAAAATAAGAACAATTGTAGAATAGTTACGAGGATTTATTGGTGATATTAAAACTTTATTGAAAACATCGTTTCTGTAATTGAATTTTTTAGTTGAACTCTTATTTCAGAAGTACTGGAAGAATAACTATAGACTAGAATATAGCCGTAGCAGTATGCAAACTTTATTGAAGTCGCTTATTGAAAAATAACTTTTTTAATCCTTTTGTCTCGAGATGGAGTCTTTATAATTTCAAATTTCTATGTAAACCCGAACAGAAATTTTCTCTGTGGCCGGGGCCACAGAGAAAATTCTATATATTTACAATTAGGAATTGTTCAATTTTACTACTTCAATTTAAAACGATTCCATTTCGATTGAAAATTGTACAAATTGCATATCTGTTATTTGAACATCATATTCCATACTCTTCATATTAATTCCAAAATATTCGGCACAATTCCGTGGTGATGAAGCTTTTTTTATAATTGCTTCTATATCTTTATACTGAGTTAAAATATGACAACGCATTATATAAATTATATGATGGCACTCCTGTATAAGCCCCTTTACTGCATGATGAGACAATCTGGCTTATTATACTGGATTATATATTCACATTAATATTTTACCTAGGCTATGTACGTATTATTGCTTATTACTATTGGTATTCTTGTTACCATTGGAAATGATTATTCTACACAAAATTAGGGGAGTGGAGATTGCGAGTGAACCAAATTAACTTGAAAGGAACATTTTTTATACATGAAATTGAAATTGCCTACGTTTAGGAAAAAGCCAGTGTCTATTCATATCGAAAAAATTTTTCTATTTATACAGAAATTTCGAGATAAATATCGAGATAAATAACCGATCCCTTTCTCCCTCTGTTTCCGTTTTTTCCCTGAGAATGAATTTTGTCCCATTTTTACTCTGAAGGATTTTTATCCTACTTTTACAAACGACGTATTTTTATCCACTTTTTACTTTCAGCTGTTCAATTATATGTTTTCCGAAAATCTGGATGTTCGAAAACGAACTTTCAGATGTAGTTAACTAGATTGTAAAAAAAAAGTACTAGAATTTTACGCGAAAAAAGGAAAACATACACCTATTTTAAGTAAGTAAACAAAGAAAAATTACATTAGACGGAAGGAAACTTTTTTAAAGCTCTACGTGATTTACACCCAAGAGGGATTTATACTTTTCATGTAACTTTGTAAATATCATTTCCCACTGGAGACACTTGATTAATGCTCTTTTTGAATGGCTGTAAACTGCAAATACTATTTTAGAAACGGAGATCGACTAAGTTAGTCAGTAATTATTTATAGTTATTGATTTATCATCAGTCAAACAACTAAAATAATCTATTATTTGATTAATTACATCCCTCTTCTCCTCTCAACAAAAGTTTACAGAAATAGATAGTTAATACAATACAGGTAATATTAATCTACCCTGGATTATAATTAAACTAAATCCATTAAAAAAAAAAAAAAATATTTTTCAATTTTAAGCTTTCAAAATGAAATATATTTTAAATGTGTAGAATTCCAAATTAAGCTTCTTAATTTTTTTAATCATTAAAAACTGATTTTCTCCAAATTTCTCGAGCCCATAAATACACATAAATTCAGTAACAGCATTTGTTGATAGAACTGAAAATTCGATATATCATAATGGTTCAAGTAAATGTATTGAAATAGGAAATACACATAATGAATGCAATTTCAAAATAGGTCAAGTGCGAGGTTCATGAACGAATGTTTACATCATTTTCTACTCCTTCTCGATTTTTTTTTCTGAAACTGTTGAATAAAATCAAATAAAATATATCTGATTACCATCACCATTAGTGATCACAGTACCTATTGTCGTTAAAAAAGGTGAATTTTTTATATAAAAATAGTGAATTTCGAAGATTTTAAGGATTTCAAGGGATTTAAAATAATTTTAAAGAATTTGAAGCCATTTCAAAAAAATTCAGAGGAGTTTAACGATTTTCAAGAAATTTTGATGAATTAATAAGGATGTCACTTCATCAATTGTTATTGATTTCTGAATATTAAATATGTAGAACCCGAGATTATTTTCACTCTCTTTTCCAGTTTTGAAGTTCATGGGAAATAAACAAACAAAAAAAAACAGACAAAAACAGTCATTGGAAATCCTTGACCTATAAAAGTCGAAATACGAATTACGGTTAATTTTTTACACTAAAAAAGCTCCTACTTCCCACTAATTTTATGTTATCTGTACATATTCCTCTAATAATATCTCAACTGCGATTTCAACATCACTTCAGTAATCAATACCACAATTAGTGCAGTTGTCGAGTATATGATTGTTAACAGCATTGGCATATAGTTAATTGATTAGTGATTAAACGAAAGCGTCAAATTTGCGTTACTGCTAAAGCTCGTTCATGCAGATTCAATTTCTATACAGATATTAATTAACTCTATAAATTAGATTCTAATTATTTCCTATATAACGTTACTGCAGTGATTGTTGTAGAAAAAGTGATCAAGTTTGTTGGGAATATGATATCATACCCACAGAAAGGTTTCTTTTAATTAAAGAAATATTTTGTCGATTCAGATATATAAATATTATTTAATATGATATTCGTGATTGTTAATCGGCGATTCTTCGATTGATTTTAACTACAATTGTGTCTAAACTATTTTAGAAGAATACGGAAAAATATTACTTTGCTCACGAAGCAAAAATTTATTAGCTCTCCAGACTCTCCGAGTCAGCAGTGTTTTTGCCAACAAAATTTTCTTATCGTTGTCGAAACGTAAGTCGCAACAGTTTTAAATGAGTCTGTAATATATCGCACTGAATCAGCAAAAATCAAATTTTTATGTAATCTAGTTGTATTAAAAATTCATCGCTTTTTTAAAATGTCAAGAAAATATAATACATAAGGAAGAACGTAATTTTTATTTGATCGATTTATTTTCATATATTTTCTGCTTTAATAGAATAACATCTCCAAAAAAGTATTTTAATAGTTCGCTATTTTAAACTCGGAACTTATCATTTATATGCATGCGTATTACTATAATCGACAATACATATGCTAATCAAGTGAATCTAAAATTCTAAAATTAAAAAAAGGACATCTTTTCATCAGTGCCCGTGTTCACATTAGTTAAATCCAAGAGCTCTCTTGCGTGATTACAAGTATCCTACGCTGATACCCAGATCCCTTCTATACAAACCCGAAACAATGAAACGTCTGCCCACGATCGAAGGCGTGGTTCAAGATCCTCTCGGAAGGAACAAATGCATTGCATGCTCCTCATAAAACACGAGAAACAAAAAGAAAACCTCGAAGAAAACGAATCAAGAGTCGCCTCGAAGTTGAAGAAGCGCGAATATTTTTCTCTAGGTGATCTCTTCCCACGTTTTATGTCACTTTTCGCGCGTATTTGAAAAGAATGGTAAATAAAGCCGTGGTAGGGGTTGAAACAATAGTATGCGCGTAGGCGAAAAATTGGCTTAATACTCTGCACTTCAGAAAGAATGGAAGATAATCGATCCATTCCCACGTTTTCGAGTTCGAACTCTGATTACATAACGTCCATAAAAGCTTTTTTTTCCTCCTTTATCTTCTATTTATACATCTTGTTTACACAATCTGGATTTAGACGCGTATCATTCTGAGATATCAAATATTTTTTCTGATACTAACATGTCATGTGACATTTGAATCTTCAATGATTTGATTTTAGT
>CAJFCO010000087.1:286547-306114 GCA_904066015.1 Synergus gifuensis
TAATTGCCAATTTCTTAACCGTGAATAATACTATTTCTTAAAGTACTATTGTAATTTTTGTTCCGAAAAATTATAATGATCCATAAAATATATGAAAAACTCAAATTGAATTAAGAAAGATTATGGTTGTACCTGGATTATCCCTAAATTCATACAGTTTTTAAGAATCTTTGATATGCCAAAGAACATTATTTGATAATTAAAGTCTCTCCGTGTATAGGTCGGCATATCAGATTATGCCCAAGTTTCTATTTGCAAAGGGGTCATCCATTTATTACGTTAATATTAAACCTGAAATATTACAAATTAAACAGTCATTAATTTTGAGTATAACACATCAATTATAAAATACTTCTCGCAAACCGTAACTGAAAATTATAAGTCGCTGTAACTGAATTTTCATGAGTTTTCCTCGAAGTCTGGTTACAGTATTTAAATTTTCATGAGTTTCGGTTAAACTTCAATTACAATGTAGAGGCTAAATTTTAGTTCATGCATAAAATGCGAACCTTATGTTTTTTTATAACTTATATTATTCGTCTGAACATAAATTAAATTAATGTCTAACTATTGAAAATTCCATTTAGTTTAAAATATTTTAATTTGAAGGATGTCCTAGTATTTCGAGACGTTTCAACTCTAAAGCATACTTAAAATATCAGAAAATTATAAGAGCAGACAATTAAAGATTTAGCAGAAAATGCTTTAAAAATGTGGGATGAAAATGTCAAAAAGAGAAATGTCTAAGTACATATATCTGGATCTGCAAAAGCTGCACAAGTTTCTAGAGCCCCATGTAAAGAAATGTTACTCTTGGGGGCGTAAGTGATGTTGAAAAAGAAAGAAACGCGAGTGCGAGATTTCGGTGCTCGAGAGACATGTCCTTTTTCCCTTAGGATAGATTTCCTGTCTAGGCATTCAAAATGGCCGACTTTGAGAACGGTGCCGTTCTTTTGTTGCCGCTTATAATACTCTGAGTGGTCATGATTTCTGTGGCGTCATGCCAGAACCTGATCTGTCTATTTCGTCGAATAAAAAGAACGTCCCAAGTTGAAAAACTATTTTATGACATTCCTTTTGTTCCATACCGCAGAACCGTTCGAGTCTGAAGATGAAGCAAACCGACTGTTACAAAACGTGAAAAATGAGTCTCTTGAGAGTCCTCAATTCAAATTCAACCTCCAAGTTCAAAATTTTCATTTCACGCAAAAAGTTTAAATTAGAACACAACCGCAATAAACTGTATTGCCAATATTGTTTCCGTAAAATTCAATACCAAACTCAATATTTCAATTTACGCAAACAATAGTGAAAATACAGATTATTATTGTGAATTCAATTTATCCTCAATTTTATTTCGATGAAAATATTTGAATAATGCGAAATATATTCGATAAAAATTGGATACTGCTTTTTATTGAATTTTTAAGGAATTACGCAGGACTTCAGAAGATTTGAGTGATTTCATGAAATTTCAAGGAATTTCAAGGAATTTAACATATATATATATATATATATATAAATTGTCCAATTGATCTTTTAAACTTTGCGAAAGGAGGAAGGTCTATTTATGAATTTTAAAGCCAAGGAAAGTCGTTTTCTCGGTACTTTACAAGAGTTAAAGAGAAATATGACTTACAAACTCATGTTTTGGGAAGACTTTTAAAAAATCATTTTGAAAGAGAAGAATTTTTCGCTCTACTTTTGTCGAAAGTGTCTTGAATTTCAATGTATGCAAATGTCGAGAAAAATTTCATCCTAGCGTTACTAAAAGCATAGTTTATAAACTAGAGGGTTGACGAGGTTGATATGAAAAAAAGCGCGGATAAAGTTTTTTAACTTGCACCGACTTGCATTGTTAAACGGCGCCTTTACCTTTGCGCGTAGAAAACAAGCGACACGAGGGTGAATATCGATTTCAGAAACCTGACCGAGAAACGCTTTCTGAGGGCCGATGCCAGTTCGACTGTACTTGAAAGTTCGGCTAGCAATATGTCCCCCCCCCACCCCCCTGTTTGATCGTTCCACGATGTTCTTTTTTTCTCTTTTTTATATTCTCTTGTGTGAAACGCACTTTACCATCTTTGCCAATAAAGGAGATTCCTGCAAAATCAAAATTGTAGAGAAGAAAAGTAATTGAAGAATTTTTTCGCCTCAAATCTCAAAAGAGAAATTCCTGTTGTGTTTAGATTTGACTTTATAAAATAAAACATTTCCAGAAGGAGATCCTAATGAAAGGTTTTAAGTTTTTTCTTTAATATTTTATAAATTGAGGGGGTAACTCTAAAATAATTGAATTAGGGGTCATCCATTTATTACATAACGTTTTTTTTTTGACGATTTTTGAACCCTTCCACCTTTCTTGCAACGCTACCATAATTATAGATACGAAAAATTAAAAAGTTAAAGAATTTTAAAGGATAGTATTGCAACACTTGTGAAAATTACGTAATATTTCTCTATATCCCCCCACCCAGCCTCCCCATATCGTAACAAGACCATAACAGCTTCTTTTGAACCCTCCCTCCCCCTAAAAACGTTACGTAATACATGAACGATTCCTTATCCCGTGATTTTAATGATATCAAAGATTTCATGGGATTTTAAGGAATTGCTAGATATTTATAAATTTTAAGGTATATTTCACAGTTCTATTATATACATGTATAGATGATTTAAGCAAATTATGGACAAAAAGACCTCTCTGAAACGTAATTTGTATAGTGCGGGCTTTTATGAAAAGGGGTTGATTTTTGTGGATTAATTTGAATTATTCTGCATTTCGGTGTGGTACCACGATGAATAGAGCTACCGTGTATTTCACTTGGTTTGCTAGCACGGCTGCGATATAGACAAAAGCGTCGGATGTAGATGATTCGAGGAGCATTGTGAGCTACTCGCCGACTCGCAGTCTGTCGTGTCCGACGAGCAACAATGCTTGACCGGTGACCCCATAACATAGGAATGGCGTTGGGGCGGAAACCCCTTATAGTTGGAAAAGGTACAACTAACTTGAGCTATACACAGGACATAGCACGTTAACAATTTCCAAGTTGATCCAAGTTGGTCCTCATTCAAGCTGTTCTTGAATAACGTTTTGTAATTTAATAGGTTTACAATCAATAATCCAATTTGGAAATCAGTTTTACACTCTACTCTCAGCTTTACCAAACAGGTAAAGTAATCACCAAGACAAAAGATATTTTGCCCTTTCATTAATTAGAGAGAAAACTAGATATTTCTGTATCAAACAATATTATTCAAATATTCTATCAATATCAAAGTTTTTAAGTTTTTATACCATTTTAGAATAATTGAAGAATGCTACCGCCCAATCGAAGATTTTTGTAAAAATAAGTTACTTCAATGAAATAAGTTGAATCGACTTCTTAGGTTCTTCTCCGATAGTTTACAACTTCTCAAAAGAGAACCTCAAACAAGGAAAAGAAAAGAGACTGTTTTTTTTTTATCACGCGATTCGATATCCTATTGGGAAAAATGTTCAATGAATTTTCAGTAGATTTATATGAAAATTTGAAAAATATTATTGAAACATATTTTAATAGATTATAATAGTTAGTAGAGAAGAATATAAACATATTATTGATTCAAATTTACAACAATCTCTTTTTTTACAAGTAATTTTAGTTTTTGAAATATTTCGTATTTCCTTTTAAGAGATAAATGCAATTAAACTCGAGTGTCTATTAGTCCGAAGTGCCATCAATTTTGACAGCTTCTGCGTTAAAAAATCTGCTGCAATATCGAAACCTTTTAAACCGATGACTCCTTAAAATATTAAACACCTGTACATTTTTCTGATGAACATTTATTATCCACGGTAATTATTTAAGTAATTGACTAATGCTATTTTTCAAATCCCTAATACTACTGTATTTTGAAACATTTGGAAAAATGAAAAAAAAAACATGTTTTAATATTCTAAAAATCTCTGTAAATACTCTAAAATAGTAGCTTTATCTAATCATAAAACATAACCATTCTTTTTGTCGAGTCCTTTCCATAAATCTTGATTCTTTTAGAAAATACGATCATATTTTTCAGCCTGCTATCGAAATATCGGATTTGCTTTCCTGTTATTTACGTTTTACAACAGGTAACATGTAACTAGTAAAGAACTGCGATTTTTATTAACAGCAAGTTTTGTTGACTTAAATTTATTTTATTTAAAAACATTGTTATACAAAAATCGTTAATTTAAATTTTTTGAACCACACTAGCAAAGGTCAATTTGTTATTTTTACAAAGACTAATAAAATATTAACTATTATATGTATGATGAAGGAGAAAAAACTTATGCATTTGGAGAATAAAATGATTAAAGTTTCATAAAATGGGACTAAGTAAAAAAATAGGAATAAGTAAACACAGAGATAACGAAGGTTCGTGCAAACAGTTTTTCAAAGTAATCGAATACTGTAACGAGGCAAGGAATATCTTATTTTTCGCCTGGGTACCAAATCGAAGAGTGGGAAGGTAAATTGTCGAAAGACAAGTCCAACATTCTAGCAATTCTGTGCTCTGGGTAGTTCAATAACAAAATAAGAATGCAAAATTATTCAAACGCCCAAGCTCTAAAATCTTACGGGGCAAATCGAGTTAGCGGCGAATCCGGCGCGGGGAAATGACTAACGTTTTCCAATCTTCGTGGCAAGTAGAAACGGAAAATACAGCGAGACGGGCTGGCCTCTCATAGCAGTGGCAAGACAAAGCTTGCCGCAAAGAAGAAAGCTTTATTATAATCTGCTAACCTGGGACCTCACTGCTCACAGATTCTCGAGTAAACCAGGATAAAATACGAACTAAAAAAAAGACACTCTTAATATCATTTACCATTTTTCCATTTGACCTTTTGGTGTATTTTATATCTTTCACTTCCTTTCATCATCATTATCCAGAATCATTTCTATTCTATTTTTAAATATTAAATATTTAGCTCCAAATATTATTCATAACTTAAACCAGAAGAGGTTTTTAATTAAGCTATAGCTTAATTAAAAACCTCTTCTGTTTTAAACCTAAAATCCAGAAGAATTTTGTTTTTTAGACTAAAATCAAATGTGTATTTTTCTAATCTTTTTACTTATAAATAAAAAGATTAGAAAAATACTTATTGGAGGAATATTAAGGAATTTAAAATTTTTTCGTGGAATTTCGAGGAATTTTAAGGGATTTCGACGATTTTTACAGTATTTGATATTACTTTGAAAAACTGTTTGCACGAACCTTCGTTATCTCTGTGTTTACTTATTCCTATTTTTTTACTTAGTCCCATTTTATGAAACTTTAATCATTTTATTCTCCAAATGCAAAAGTTTTCTCCTTTATCATACATATAGTAATTTTTATGAAATTCAAAAGAATTTAAGGATTTCTAAAGGTTTCGTAGAATTTTAAGGGATTTCAAGATATTTCGTGGAATTTTAAAGAAATTGATGCAATTTTAAGGCATTTTTAAAAAAATTTTAATGAATTTTAAATGTTGTAAAATCTGGAGGAATTTTGAGAGATTTTACCGAATTTTAAAAAATTTCAATAAACAGTTTCCAAAGTTTTAAGGGATTTTAAATGTTTTCGTGGAATTTCGGGGAATTTAAAGCGAATTTAAAGTGTTGTAAAGATTTTTTTATGATTTTTTAGTGATTTTAAAAGAATACAAGAGATTTTTATGATTTTTATTAAGAGATTTTGTGAAATGTTAAAGGATTGCATGGAATTTGATACGATATTTCTAATAATTTTAATGAATTTTAAAGGATATGTGTAGGAAATATTATCGTAGAATTTTAAGAAGTTTCCAAAAGTTTCTAGGAATTATAAGAGATTTTCAAAAATTTTAACAGATTTCAAAAGATTTTTATGAATTTTAAAATATTGTATGGAATTTGAAGGATTTTAATGTGTGGCTAGTAATTTTATTGATGTATTTCAAAAGATTTTTATGACTTAAAAGATTTCGTAGAGAGATTTTTCTGATTTTTAAAAAATTTTGTAGAATTTTTTGAGAATTTCTAAGAATTTTTAGATATTTTCACAAATTTTAACGAATTAAGAGGTTTTTAAGAATTTTATGAGATTTTAACAAATTTTGAAGGATTTCGAAGTTTTTTTGTAAAATTTTAAGAGGCCAACAAACCAATATTGTGCGCGATTATTTTGTTTTTCTTGTTACAATTTCAAGTCATTCTAAAGTCAATGTTTGTAACAACAATGTATGCAAGATTTTCGAGACATTTCGTTATACCACTTTTTTAAGAGAGTAGGTTTGAAACAACAATTTAACCGAGATTTTAGGGACATTTCGTTACATCATTTTTTGGAGAGGTATTTCAAGAAATTTCTATGAATTTTAATGAATTTTGACCATTTTCAAGTGATTTTTACGAAGTTCTAAAGATTTTTAGGATTTTAAAAAAGATTTCTTAGAATTTTAAGGTATTTCAGGATATTTCGCAAAATTTTAACGGAATTCATGAAATTTCAAGAGAATTTTTAAAGCAAACAAGGGATTTTAAATTTTTTGAAATTTTGAGGAATATTAAGAGGTTTCTAAGAACTTTAAGAGATTCCAACGAATTTTAAGCGATTTCGAAGATTTTTGTGAAATTTTAAGTGATTTGAAAAAGTTTCTGAGTGTTTTAAGAGATTTTAAGGGATTTTAAATCCTGTTGTGAAGTTTCCAGGAATTTTAAGACATTTCAAAAGGTTTCAAAGAATTTTAAGGGACTTTAAGGAATTTTAAATATTACTATGAAATTTCCTGGAATTTTAAAGGAAGAGATTTTTTAATAATCTTAAGGGATTTTCGGATTTTTAAAAGATTTTATAGAATTTTCAGGATTTCATGGAATGTAACGAGATTCCTAATAATTTTAATGGATTTTAAAGGACGTAAAGAGACTTTAAATGTTATTGTAAAATTTAAAGCATTTCAAGAAGTTTCTGATGGGAATATTAAAAGGTTTTCATGAATTTAAAAAGATTTCAAGAGATTTTTATGGGTTTTAAAATATTTTATGAGGTTTAAAGGATTTTAAAGTTTTTCAGATAATTTTATTTAGGGATTTCAAAAGAATTTCTATACATGTATAATTTTTAAAAGAATTTGTAGAATTTAAAAGGATTTCGAAGGTTGTGGTAAAATTTTAAGAGATTTTATTAGATTGTTCTAATTATTAAAAGATTTTGTTGTATTTTTAAGGATTTCATGAAATTTGATAAGATTTCTAAGGATTTTAAGAGATTCTAAATTTTAAGAAATTCCAAGAGTTTTTTAAAATGAATTTTTGAGATTTTTGTTAATTTCGACATAGATTTCAAGAGATTTGTGATTTTAATGATTTTTGTGGATTTTTAAGGGATTTCAAGATGTTTTACGTTTTTGAGAGTTTTAAGAAATCTTGACGAATTTTAACCAATTTCGAAGGTTTTCATGAAATTTTAAGTGATTTGAAAAGATTTCTCAGCGTTTTAAGAGAATTTAAGGGATTTTAAATCTTATGAAGTTTCGAGGAATTTTAAGAGATTTCAAAGGGTTTCAGAGTATTTTAAGGAACTTTAAGGAATTTTAAATGTTGTAATATAATTTTCAGGAATTTTAAAAGAAGTCAAGAGATTTTTATAATTTTCAAAATATTTTATAGAATTTTAAAGAATTTTGTGAAATTTTATGAGATTTCTAACAATTTTAAGGGATTTTATGATTTTTAGAAGATTTTATAGAATTTGAAGAATTTCATGAAATTTCTAATAATTTTATTAGATTTTAAAGGACGTCAAGGAACTTTCAATGTTATCGTATAATTTAAAGAATATTTTAAACAGTTTTTAAGAATTTTAACAAGTTTTTACAAATTTTAAAAGATTTCAAGAGAGTTCTATCAGTTTTAGAGTATTTTATGGGGTTTAAAGAATTTTAAAGTTGTCAGGTAAGTTTATTGATTTCTCTAATTTTTAAAATATTTTGTAGAATTTTTAAGGATTTTATGGAATTTGATAAGATTTCTATAGACTTTAAGAGATTTTAAATGTTAAGAAATTTTAAGATATTTTTAGGAATTTGTAAAACTTTTTACGTACGAGTTTCAACTTGGATTTCAAGACATTTATGATGTTAATCGCTTTTGTGAATTTTTGAAGGATTTCAAGAGGTTTTGGGGAGTTTTAAGAAATCTTAACGAATTTTTGAAGTATTTCGAAGGTTTTTCTGAAATTTTTTTGCGCTATTAGTTTGTTTTTCTTCTTTCAAAAGCCAATCGCAGGTTTGCAACAACAATGTATGCGAGATATTCGAGATATTTCGTGACACCACTTTTTTAAGATAGGATAAAATGAATTCAAAGGTATTTCAAAAAATTTTTTTAATTTAAAATTACGAAATATTTTTTGAAGTACTTTAGAAGATTGCAGAAGATTTAATTAAATGGATTTAAGAGATATCAAAAGATTTAAACTAAATTCAAAAATATTTAAAAAGATTGCACAGGGTTTCAAGGGAATTCAAGCAGAGGATTTAAGATGAAGGATTGAGAAGAAGTATGGTATCGAATTAAAATGGTTATCACAGTATAATCACTTGAGACTCGCAGTGGTTAATTTATTCGCTTTATGCAACGTTGTCGGACATCAATTTTCTTCGGTCGACAGACAAATTACTCGCAAGAGACGTATGTTTATTTCCTCGTATCATGAAATAATGGAGCAACATCGTGACCAAAGAGTATTAATGAACTTAATGAACGTAATGAACGTACGCAGAACGGCGAACAATGATAATGCTTCTCTCACGCGATAACATTCTCTGGGGTACTCTCATTATTTTCTTAGAGGAAATGTTTAGAATTCCGAAATAATCGAAATTTATCTCTAGTGTGCTATCGATCTATCGACTGTAGGTTTTGCGCGAGACTATATGTGACTATGAGAGAAGAGAAGTGGCAAAAAGAGGAAAAGACGATGATGGTTCCTGTAACCGCGTATCGTAATGTACACCCATTCTGATAAGGGATACGACGCAAAGCCGGCCATGTCCGCTCGTCGAACAACAAAGGACGGGTTATGTTACGACAGCTCGTAACTTACTGCAGAAATGCTTTTATTCGGAAACCGAGAACATAGCGCGCTTTGTTGTTGGCAAAGTTGCCAGTAATCAGATCACCTCACTGGGTGCAACATTCTTGCATGGCGTCTCCTCAATCCGCTCCTAATTAATTACATCCCTTTCAAACCTAACTCAAAGGTAGATCGGGACCCTTCCACAAGTTCTCTGCCAATCATTGTGTCTAAGTTTCTTTGAAGTTTGAATCTTGAAATATTTTTATTGGACCGAGCTAATTTTTCAAAAATTTAATATTCTTCATTTTATCTTAAGATAAAATTATTATATTCATATAAAATTATTTACAAGAGATTATTTATTCAAATCAAAAATAAGTTTCTAAGTTTCTTTACTTTCTTTATGATTTTTAGACTTAAGCTATTTATTTTTTTAATAAAATATTTTACTGAAAAGGAAGCCTTGAGCGTGCTAATCTCTAAGAGAAATGTAATTGTGAAGTCTGGGAAGGAAATCTAATTTATAACTTGAAAGACATCAAGTGTTTTTAAGCCAATAATCACCTTCTCTAGTAGGGGTAGAAAGTTTAGATAGTTTATATTAAGATGAAGTATGTGCTCCACATAGTTGAAATTTCTCAGTTCTCTAAAATTTACACACCTTAGGAACGCAGTATCTCCTATGGCATAGTTCAGCAATTTTAGTAATTATTGTCAAGGGTTTTGCGTGAAAGGAAAAAGAAGCATCAATTTTGCCAAATTCGAATAAGAAAAATAATTAATTAAATATTAATTTGCATAATCATCATCAATGTCACTCATCATACGAAATATTTCATTTGACTTTCAAAATATGAATAAATGTAACTATCAAAGACATTTTTCATAATTTGAGATACTGAATTTTAAAAAACGTATCAGAATAAAAAATTAAAACGAGATCTTTATGCATGAATTTTACATCTCACTTAACAAAGACTCGGAGATTTTCTCTATCTCCTGAACTATCATAATCCAGAAGCTTATACATGAAACTTTAATATTAGAGTACACATTATTATGAGTTGCAATTATGCCAGCAAGAATAGTTTCACCGAAATCTTTCATCGCTTCCTATTATCGATTCCTCTAATTAAAATTACTTCCAGCTCACAACATACTATCTTTCAATTATAATACCGATCAGTTTCATCAATTTTTCTTTTTTATACTTTTATATACCTAAAACTGAAGGTGGACATTAATGAAATGAAATGAAATAAAATGAAATGAAATTGAAGAAAGCAAAGGATTCGTTTTTTTTTTTTTATTTTTTAATTTAGAAAAAGCATTTACGTTTATAAAAGCATTTTAATATAAAAAAAAATTCGTATATGATTAAAATGGATTTTAGTACCCTCTGCATTTCCTGGGAAAGATTATTTCGTTTGTATAGAGTAGAAATGAGTGTAACGTCACAACAGAAGGATGACCTTTTCCTGCGGTTAAAACTTAACCACAAGCCAAACCGTAATTTACTCCCACGATTTCTTTTTTGACCACACAACCTCAAAAACTGAAACCACAGACGTGCCAAATCCCTGCACTGTGATCGAAACAGTAGCAAGTTTGTTTGTTCAGATAAAGCAATCAGTAGTTGACAACTCACGTTCTCCGTACTTTAATTTGTCTAGTTTAATCCATTCTCTTTCGCTTCTTCCTATTATAGTTCCACCTCTAATTCAAAAGTTTATACCCTGAGAAAGTTGTGTGATGATTATAGCAACAAATATTCAGAGTTGAGACAACAAAATTTAGTCGCTTCTACGTAGCATCTATAGTATATCTTCTATAAATTTTTGTCTTGTTCCAATCCAACCCAGAAACACTAAATTCAGATCATTTTCTATATTGGGTATACTTAATTTATACTCACAGTCATCAGCAATATAAAAATGCATGAAATTGAAACTCACCTGAAACAGAAACCAGAAAATATTTGTGTTAGTTTTATCCGTAAAGCCAGTAACAAGGTTTTAAAATGATTCAGTTGAATTGAGACAAATTTTTGAAAAATACAAAAGCAGTTTTATATGAAAACTCCCTAAAATTTTGATGAAAATCATTTTCCCGAATAAGAAATGTGAAATAATTCCTAAGAAATGGTTATAAGTTATTTTTCAATAAAGCTAATTGATGTTCTCTCTGCCACTGAAAGAAATTTAATATCAATACTTGCTATTTCAATATTCATAATTGATAAAGACGATTACGATTTAGGGAAATCGTGTAAATATACAAATTATTGTTAGCATACTTACGAAACTTTAAAATTCATGAAAACAAGAATTGGTATATTCAATAGCAAAGATTGATATTTTATGTATTACGAACGTAGAATGATAAAATTTGATAATGATATTATCCAATAATATAAAAGCATTTACAGAAATTACCAGCTTGAGTTACATATGTTAATAGAAATATTCTACAAATTAATATAGACGCTAACAAAAATTGTAAGCTTCAGTTGAGGAAATTGTAAGTCTCGATATTAAAAAAACCGAATAGCTCCGATAATCTCCCGAGGTCAGCCGAATTCGCCGACCGTAGCGCTCGCGATGTGAATCGAAGTTTCGGAGAACTTTTTGTTTCCTGATAACCACCAGAGTAAGCACCGTCCCGTTTCTCACAAGTGCAAACATTTTCACCAATTAGTATATAAGGAATCTTCAAACGCTTCAAACCTCTTCTATCAGCGTAATTTACTTGCGATTTGCGATGCGTGTGTTTTATATTTATGTATGCGTAATATGTATATAAGTTAAGGTTGAAGTTAGTATAAGTGTTTACCTCTGCGAATGTATGTTATAATGTGTGCATTTATGTGTGTTATAATCTTATAATTGCGCAGTGTGAATTGACGGAGATTCACGACGGGTTACGAATTTCTTCTTTCTCTTTTCGTGTTTTCGTCTATTCTTTTCGCATGACTCATAATTTTTAGTATAGTCTTTAGCAAATTTCAGAATCCTTTATATTACTTTCTGATATAAATACCCGATTTCCCTAAATCGTAAAAGATTATACTAAATTGTAATATCGATGTATCGATAGAGAATTAATTCAATAAAGCAATATTCCGATATCCCTGAAAACTCGAATCCATCTCAGTTAATGCTGTTTCTCAAAGTCTTCAGTCTTCATTATTCTTATTATTCCACGACAAGAAAAGGTTGAACGCGCAAAACTTCACTTGCAAACTACATTACACTTGCAGCGTAAACTATTCAACCATACTGTGTGAGGATGAGCGGCATTAATCCGCCGTACTTTCAAAAGAACAATGATTTCCAGCATTATGCTACATGTACCAGGTTCGCAACAAAGCATTCGAAGCAGACAACAGACTTCGAGTTGACGTAATTAACGAAGTTACGATCTCGTGCAAATAAGCATGAATTGTTGTGGGTTTGCACCCATTTCTGCAGGGCGAGAAATGAAACTGAAAAATTGAATCTTCAGTCTGCAGTTGGGATACTTATTCCCATCACTTGTTGTACAAAAAAATTAATTATCTTCATGTATTGTTGTTTTTAAATTCACTGCGAAAACAATATGTACCAAAGACCAAAATAATAAAACCACAACAACAAAACCAATAATTGTTTAAGGCTGCCAATCATTTTGTACTCATGACAATATAAAAAAAAAAGAGATAGGGTTTCAGATTGATTATATCTGCTGCCAATGAAACCTACAGTAGTCGAATAGTATTCTCGATGATATTGAATGATCGGAATCCTTTGAAATAGCCGAGTGAAAAAAGCGGAAATATCGAATATCCTGATTGTTTTGATGTCATCGATTTTTCTTTCCGGTGGACAAAATCCATCACATATTTTTTTATGAATACTGTCAACTTATTGGCACAGCAAATATGACATGTTGGGTCGAGAAGCGGAGGTGAGATGGAGGCTCAACACGTACAACTATATAGGACTATTGACTATAGCAATGCGCCGACTAACGTAACATATAGAGGAGAAATGCGATATTCTGATGTTTGTGGCGGTTGTCAGTCTGGTCCTATGTGTAAATCAAACCCGCGTAGAGAATACGCGGGATCGTTTGCAGCGGTTAGTGCAGTCCAGAAATTCGATAATATTCAAATTTATTTGACAATTGCTGAGATTATTTACCCTTTTAATTAATTTATTTTTATATTTCTCTATCAAGTTTAGATCAATATTTAAAAAAATCATAAAGGATAATTATGTAGGGTTGCTCAAAGTTGAAGATCAGAAATTAGCAAACTAGCATATTAAAAAAAAATGAAGTTTACGTCAATACTTAATAATACTCAAAAATAATAATAAATTTTATAGACGTGCTTTTCTCTCAGGGAAAAGTTTAATAAATACTTTTTCTTTGAAATACTCAGGCAAAGTACTTATCTGAAATATACGTAAGTAGTTATATTGTTTCGAACTTCATCCATAAATTCATGAATGCATTTCTTAGAAGAAAGTACATTTTTCTTCGTTTTTAGCAACTATAGAGCTATAACATCAATTTTTAATGACAAGCACTAATTTTTCAGATACGTAGTTATTTATTTTACTACTAGTCTTTACTATTAGTCAATAAAAACAATGAAAAAATGATGTCTTGGAAACATTTGTTGAACATATTCAAAGGAGGTTTTGCAAGAGAAAATCCAGAGAAAAAATGAGTACAATTGCAGTAAACAAGGTCAATAACAATAAAGCTTCATTTCTGTTCTAATCAAGATTCCTTACATCCAATTTTCTCTGAAATCGTGCTTGCCTTGATATGCAAATAGTGTGCAGCGTACCCTAATCTATATCAATGTCTGCAACGGAAACTCGACATTCGAACATCATAGTCGATCTAGAGCTTATTGTTCAAGTCTCTGTGCAGTCTTCCTAGGCCTAGAACCCTCAAATCAAGAAGCATACCTGGTGTATATCTATTGTTCTCTTCCACCTCCCTTACTCAGACTCACATTTTACCTCACCATCATCCCCTATGACCGCTATTCTCTCAGCTTAGGTTAAGTTAGGCCACTCTCTGCGCTCCTTTCTTTCCTTCACTTCTTCCTCTAGTACTACTTTTTTTTATTATTTTTTCGCTAGTCTGCTATCTTGTCTAGCTATATAGTCCATAGTCTCTAGTCATAGTGTCTAGTCTTCAATTGCGCTTCCAGTGAGATACTTCTTTTTCCCTTCAAGCTTGGAAAGTTAGGTCAGCAGTTCCGTGGAGGTTCTAGTGCAAAGGGCATATATCCATGCTCATTTGAAAGGAAGTGGAGGGCATTTGCCTCGCATTGTTGCTGGCGTTTTGAAACCGAAGATTGAACCTAGCTACCTCTGCAGTGTATAATTCAAGAAATGAGGGCTGCTTCGATCCAACTCTCTTCTCTACCTGCTTTTATAAGAAGAACACTACTGGATAACACACGTTTTCGGAACTGAATGGATCTTTTTCAAAGAAAGAAGTCTTCTTTAGTACTTCTGTTTTGTTAAAAAAGTACTTTAAAAATTGTTGGACCCCAATTTTTATCTATATGTCGATTTTTCTCTGAATATATGCCTTAGCTTACAAGTGCTAAATTGGGATCTGTAAACTGCCGAGGGGTCGACCACTACGATATTCCTAGACTCACTAAATATTTGCGTACATTCTTGATTTCCTAAATATTCTTGATATTCCGAAGTATTCCTAAATATTCACAAATATTCTGATATATTACATTCCTCAAGTCCCCTCTGCCCTCTACAAGAAATATCTAAACAATGACATATGTATCGAAATATCTCTTCATTTTTTTATACATTACCAGATGATATTTGATATACGTCTCTTTAATTTTGACCCTCCTACAAAAGTTGATTGAGATGAAATCTTTATCCGCATATTAGGATAAACATATATGTAATATTAAAAGGAGAAAAAAAATTTGGATCAACAAACACTGTTCCCGATCATTAAAAGAATAGTTTCTGGTACACGAAAACTCAGAGTGTCAAACCCTTGAAAATGCGAGAAAGCAAAAGTGATTTGAAAACCACAGTTGAAAATTATGCACACTAAAATTATTCTTCCAGAAAGAATTATTCGCTCATTGATCTTCAAGTTTCCGTCTCATTGGCGACTGATTCTCAAATATGCAGCTCACCTGCATTAATCTTGCACCAACTTCTTAGACTCTCCCCTCCTGTTTTTCTGGTATTCTTTACTACATTACGGCGCATGTTTTTCCTCTTGTGCTTACCATAAGGTACTCTGTGCATTTTACGATTCGCACCATGAAAGAAACAAATTCTTTGGCCGAAGTAGTAAAATATCAAGTAAACTTTTTCCTTTTATAGATTATGTGAAACCAACTTCTTAATTAAACAAAGTTACTCTTTCATTTTATGGACACCAAGTGCAATTTCCTTGCTTACTTAAAGCTTGCACTAGTAACTTCCTGCAGTAGTGATATTATATTTAATGTCAATTTGGGATGTGCAAAATTTATTTGAGTTAAATTAAATTGAGCGAAACTCAAAATTTTTTAAATGTCAAGCCTTCCAGCTTATTTCACGAGATATTATATCAATTATTTCCCATAATTCCCGTTAGTCGAGTCCAATGAGGCGCTCTCCCGTCGGTTGAAGTCTGATCTAAGTGTTTTTTAGAAATACGGTCACAGGTTCAAGTACCGCGATCGACAAACAATTTAAATCTTGTAGCTCCACCAGAATTCTCATTTTCTAAATATATTCCAAGGTATATAGGATTCTCAAGTGTCAGCAAAAAGTGGAAAGTCTGACATGATTCGGAGACTGGTTGTTAAAAATACTTTAATAAATCGCAGATAAATCCTGATTGTCCTAACAACCCAGAAAACCGAAATGGATTACGTAATCACCAATTGTAGAACTCGAAACAAGTGCGCGTCACGTAGTCAACATTTGTCATGGCATGTTCGACTGACTCTTTAATCTCAGCGATGAGATAGTTTCTAACTGCTTGTCACATGCTTCTCACGTCGAAGTTAGCATTGTGTAATTTCTAGCAAAGATTAAAGAGATGATTTGTGAAACGTGACCTTTTTCCGGAGGAAGGGGGTATTCGCCATTGTGACGCGTCACCGAGTGACATGCGCGAAATGAAATATTAGAAATGGGATTGACCCTGCCCCTCTCTCCACTTCTTCGGTAATCCATCCCTTGATAACTGTCAATGATTTGTGGAATATCTCCCCAACGAAATTTGGATCGAAACGAGACGTTTCGACTTTATAGCGAAATGTGTCTCGTTGTCTCGTCCATATTTCAGTTCTGAAGTATCACTCTGATTTCCAAATATTGCGGTGCAAAGTAATTTATTGGTTTAAACTAAAAAGAAAAATTAAATAAAAAAGAATAATTATGAAAGATACGACAGGACAATAAATAAGAAAGATTGATTAAAAACATACACAAGCTAGGAAGGAAGGACAGGACAGACATGTATATAAATTCATAACGATAAAATAATGACGCACGATTTAAATTATGGTTTATGTTTTTTTTTTCTTTCAAGGTTAAAGTAGACATAAAAATTAATAATTTATGACATAGGGTCACTGAGTGCCCCCAAATATGTTTATGACTGTCAGATATGATTATTATTAGGTGCTTTGATGTCTAAAGTCACGCACAGTGAATAGACAGATGTTCGTATAATCATTATCGCTTAGAGCGACTGCAATTAATGACTTTCTAACCCTAGGCCTAGAAAGGCCTAGAAATTACATCACACTATAATAGTGATGCACATTTATAATATCACGCTTCCTAAATCACTCATTAGGTTTCAAAATTCGAGTATCAATTAAGATTCTTTATATTTTCCATATTAAAAGAAAAATGATTGCGTTAAAAAAAAAGTGATTGCCTCAACAGTAAAATAGCAAGGGTATAATATATTACCCGTCAAAACACTTGTCCCAACTACATATTTTTTCAGTTCATAAGTTATTAATAAAATGCTCTCAAGAGAAAAAACAATATAGTCTAAGAAACAGAGAAAATTGTCTCGTGATTGTGTCTCGCAATTTACACGCCCAAGTGGATGGAGGCGGACAAATTAAAATAACAACTTTTTTCTTCTACGAGGAACATCGTCGTAAGGATCCAAGTGATAATATGCGGCCCGACTCCCTGAACACCTGGTATATTAAATTATAATACAGCACAAGAAAAAGAGAATCGGTGGGGCGATTATGATCTTGTACGAGTCTACTTGAGAGGGTACATGTCATTCGCTATTTTCCCCAGTGTAATATGAATTCACCATTTAACGCCCAGTCACAATAGTCTCGTAAAAAATGTTTACAGGGACTTGGAATGCTGCTGTTCTAGATAACACGCACGCAGAGGACCACGAGGGTTCGTGCTGGCACTTTAAAGGCACTTTGTACGAGAAATGTAAGCAATTTTTTCTAGTAATCTGGCAAATGAATATCTCAAGTAGTCTCTGTGTCAATGTAAAAAATATAGTTCATTAAAGTTAAAGTATCAAGTCCTAGTGACACCGCAGTTACGGTTTCAAGCCATAACTGGTTACAATGTGCGCATTACCGCAATATGTGATATTACTTTGAGGAATCCCAAGGGATTTCAAGGCATTTTAAGTGACTTTAAGGAATTTCATAATATTTCAATGTAGTGACTTCAACCAGCACATAAGTAAATACGAAAATTGAAAAATCATTAAAATTAATTGTGTCACTGAATTTATGTCAAGTGTTCAGGTGTCTTCCTTCGTTATTGAAACAGTTTAAACATTTTTAAATCTAATTACTTTATTAATTAAATTTTCATTAAAAATTTACGCCATAATTTTTTAATTTTCTTCTTTGCTCGTAAAATATGCAAATGTAAAATACGTTGAACTAAGTGATTAAAGTAGATTATCCGAAAACTAATAAAAAGTAAGTACCTAATTCAGATTCATGGAAACAAAGAATCACAAAGGAAATAAGTTTTCGAGTGAATTTGTAAAAATGTAAATTATTGTAGTAGTGAAGCGTAAATGTTACAAATTCGTCGTAAGTCGTAAAAACTAGTAAGCAGTGGCATAACTTTGAAGAAGTAAATCTAGGTTTTCAATCTCCCAGATTCCTACTCTTTCAGGATGTTTTACAGTGTAAAGGCAATAGCAAGAATTCATCAGCGTTGAACGGAGACAGACTATCATGTATATAGGCAAAGGGAAGAATATTGTAGGGAGTCTTCCCTAAAGTCTTTTTGTGAATGCGCAATGAGATTGTATGCGAAACGTTGCGGGTCGGGTAATATTTTCTCAGATAATACTTTATACGGTCGACTTTTTCCCGCGAAACCGTGAAACTTTTGAGCACCCTGTACATACACGATGTCTGCTTCGAGCTGGATTCGAGGTATCCCCTGTGTTGAACGTTCTCCCGGTGGAACTCATAAAAACGTCCAACCTCCGCACTTGTAGACAGTTTACACGGCTGTTTCGCCGTAAAATTGTGTTACTCCATTACACTCGGCAATGAGGGAAGCCATTGCTCTAAGTTTAAAAACTTCTTTATTTTTTTCGTTCCAGTTTTAATATCAAATACGTTAGCCTACTTCGCTCGAGATTCCTCGAGTGGCAAAATCATTCTCACCCCTGTCGTAAAACTCGTTTGCTTTAACCACCGATGCAGTTTCCATTCAGAGAAATTGATCCCTATTTCTAAAATACGAACCCCTTGTAATAGAATTGCAAAGAAATGTACATTTTTCAATCCCAGGTAATTCCGCGGAAATAAATAAGAAAGGGTAGTATCGATTTCAGACTCTTGCTTCCTGACTTCAGTATTAAATAACTTGGGAACATGTAGTCTGAGAATCTTGAAATAAATACATTTCCAGATTTTTCCTGCTTACAAAGATGAGGCTCCTCTTCTAATTTTCTCAAGTTATAATTTCTACAAGAAATTATATGCACGGAGAAAATTAATCCCGTAAAAAGTTTCAGAAAAGTTTTATTATTGTTCAAAAGTATCCAACTACACTGAAAGAAATTTTGTAACATAATACGTTAAAATCGATATTACAATTTAGTATAATCTTTTACGATTTAGGGAAATTGGGTATTTATATCAGAAAGTAATACAAAGGATTCTGAAATTTGCTAAAGACTATACTAAAAATTATGAGTCATGCGAAAAGAATAGACGAAAACACGAAAAGAGAAAGAATAAATTCATAACCCGTCGTGAATCTCCGTCAATTCACACTGCACAATTATAAAATTATAAACACACAAATGCACTCATTATAACATAAATTCGCAGAGGTAACACTTATACTAACTTCAACCTTAACTTATATACATATTACGCACACATAAATATAAAACACACGCATCGCAAATCGCAAGTAAATTACGCTGAAAGAAGAGGTTTGAAGATTCCTTATATACTAATTGGTGAAAATGTTTG
>CAJFCO010000087.1:306514-319595 GCA_904066015.1 Synergus gifuensis
GAGAAAAAATATTTCGTTCATTTGAACGTTCAAAACTTTTGGTACATCATTATTAGAATTGATTCATAAAGCAAATGTGAAAAATGATTGGGCAAGATTCCATTAGTGGGAAACTGCCAACTCAAATTTACAGACTAGAGACTACAGTAAAGTCTGAAGTATTTCTTATTTCCTTATCTGAAATCGATACCACTCCACGTGCTGTCATTAAGGTTTAGGATGTTTGCAGACCATGAAACTAATATTTACTTACTGAAATCTGTTGGGAAAGAGCGTTGAATGAGTATGTCTTGTATAGCAGACGCGAGTTCATGCTTATGGCGTCATGTGTCATAAAACGAGAATTAATCTCAGTGTGAATGGCGCAGGGGACATTAAACACTATTACCTAGACAGAAATTGCGTTTTCTCGACAAGAGTACGTTCTACTTCTTCGAAATATACAAGACGCATCGGTTCATGTTCAAATCGTTAGAAATATCTTTCCAAGGGTTTAATAAAGTGCAATTGAAATTTCACTGCCTCCACATGTCACCAGCTTTAAAGTCTTTAAACAATCTGAAGATAATTTAGAACTCAAGAATAGCTACTCTACTTTATTAAAATTTATGGAGAAAATTGCTTATTTTGACTTTAGTTCGAAAATTTTCGGAAACTATTTAATATTGGATTTTATTGATATCAGGCAATATATTTAGTTATGGCTTGCTTTCCTAATCCAAACTCAGAAAAGTTAAGTCAAAGAGACGCTTCTCGAGTGGTGCACAAACTCTCTAGTGGTTTCCCTCTGCTTTCGCTTTTCTGAGTTAGAACTGAAACTAAGTTCAGACTAATGCAAGTTAGGAGCGCACAATCCCACTAAAGTTTATTGCGAAGCATATTCGAAGGAAGATTCAAAGATCGCCATTAACTGCTAGAACGTAAAGGAGAAGAGTGAAATACATTAAGGTATAAGTTATAAGACAGTTTCCTCTGCAACGACGTTGAGATAACTTTAAATGATTTTACCGACTTGCCGGTAGGTGGAAGTTATACCTATGTTTAAATTACATCATTCGCAATTTCATTATTTTATTACACTTTTATTGTTCGACTTCTCAAAAGGCTATGTTTTATTATCAACGATAATTTCAAGATGGTTTTTTTACCATTTACGTAATATTATTCGTTTAAATTTTGATACTATGCGGATAGCGGTGGCTTCCTCTCAGAAAAATAAGGTATTTTACCTAATTTTCAGTTTTCTCATTTTGGGCTGTGTATATACGTTGAAGAACACGAGAGCATGAAAAGCGCAACATGTTCCCGGGGTTTTCACTCTTTTCCCTTTACATTGGAATCAGTGATGTACACACCCCGGTGAACATTAATCATACTTTTCTGCGTGTATTTTTTAATTCTCGTGTCAATGTACATTTCATCTGCTGAAAACCAGAATAAACAAATGCCAAGGCGCACTTCTCGCTGGAATTGATAAATGAATAAAAGATTTCACGCTATAAAGTAGTTTCAGGAAAATTTAATCTTAACATTGAACATAATAAAGTTTCAACTGATGTGATATTTTACCCGCTACGTTTTCAGGTAAAATCTCGTATAATCTAAAAATGAATGATTAAAATCCATTTATAAATCAAAAACTTGTTTATTTAACGTTACCTGGATAGAAAAATGGCCACAATTGACTCCACTGCAAGTAGGGCGCCCTAATTTAGGCACTAATGTCCTAGTACAATTTCTACCAGCGTAAAGCTGAAATGTCTTTTCGCGTAGTTTGAATTTTATTTGTATAGACGAATGCAATTCTGAATTTGTCGTATCTATCATAATTTGTCTAAAGAATCCAAGATCCATGTTTCCATTTTCCACTTAGTTATTTGACGCAGTGTCGGAAGGGAATTGTCGAAAATAGTATAGGGACAGTTGGTCGAAGTGAGGGGAAACGACGTTACGCATTACGCTTTGAAATATTGCAGACTAACAACATAATGTAATAAACTCCGTTGACTAATGCGCCCCTGACTAGGTTGCTCGCACCGTATAGACTTAACTCGATAAAGCGATTCGCCGTAACCAAATCGGCGAGTCTGGTTATATACGATGAGATGTTAGCTGGGAGCTCGTTCTAGCCTCTCTTTCTCTCTCCAATACTCTCTCACAATTTCTCTTTGTTTCTCTTTAGAGCATTTCGGATTCGACTGTGTTTTGCCTTTGCTTATGTGCCCGATTATATAATTCGGATCGACTCTGATTGGCATACCAAACGTGTGGCTTCCGGCTGGGTCATCCGGAGGTTCATCTGTGTTTACGTGTCAGTTTCAGCGCTTGTTTATCGGACCTTGTGGTATCACTAAAATTATTGTTCCACTGTGGTTGATATTGGGACTCTAATCATTTTACCGAAAACTAATTTACTCGAGCTCTAAACTCATATCCGGGGTTGGTCACTTTGCCTTTGTGGAAAGGCAATTGGACACCTATTTTTGACAACTTTTCATCGTTTTCCAGATCAAGTCATTTATATTCGTTTGAATGATTCTGATCACAGGGTAAAAACTTGTTCAAATAATAAAGCATATCACGCAAATATAAGAGAGCGGTTTAGCTTTTTATTTTCACTTTTATAACTCCATTTTTTTTTTATTTTTCATTGACTGATAGACTTTTACGTTTTTTTCATGTATATTAAATTTAATGAATTTAAACTTTCAGTATTATAAAAAAATATTAAAAAAACCGTTAAAAGAAGCGTTTATAAGAAAAAGTATAAATTAATGAATGTATGATTCATTGAGACTGAATAATTAATATTGGTATTCCGGATAAATGACTAGCAGATTAAGTTTATTTTCTGTAAAGATAATATTCGTTCTTATCAGAAATGCAATGTGATTATCATGATATGCAATGTGATAATTAATTATCAATAGACCATAAAGAAGATAGATTTGCTTTTTTAAAACATTTTTCTGTGCCTTTATTGACTTATACCACTTTACAGTCTCTATTACACTGAAAGAAATTTTGTAACATAATACGTTAAAATCGATATTACAATTCAGTATAATCTTTTACGATTTAGGGAAATCGGGTATTTATATTAGAAAGTAATATAAAGGATTCTGAAATTTGCTAAAGACTATACTAAAAATTATAAGTCATGTAAAAAGAATAGACGAAAACACGAAAAGAGAAAGAATAAATTCGTAACCCGTCGTGAATCTCCGTCAATTCACACTGCACAATTATAAGATTATAACATACATAAATGCACACATTATAACATACATTCGCAGAGGTAACACACTTATACTAACTTCAACCTTAACTTATATACATATTACGCATACATAAATATAAAACACACGCATCGCAAATCGCAAGTAAATTACGCTGATAGAAGAGGTTTGAAGATTCCTTATATACTAATTGGTGAAAATGTTTGCACTTGTGAGAAACGGCATGGTGCTTACTCTGGTGGTTATCAGGAAACAAAAAGTTCTCCGAAACTTCAATTCACATCGCGAGGGCTACGATCGGCGAATTCGGCTGACCTCGGGAGATTATCGAAGCTATTCGGTTTTTTTAATATCGAGACTTACAATTTCCTCAACTGAAGCTTACAATTTTTGTTAGCGTCTATATTAATTTGTAGAATATTTCTATTAACATATGTAACTCAAGCTGGTAATTTCTGTAAATGCTTTTATATTATTGGATAATATCATTATCAAATTTTATCATTCTACGTTCGTAATACATAAAATATCAATCTTTGCTATTGAATATACCAATTCTTGTTCTCAAGAATTTTAAAGTTTCGTAAGTATGCTAACAATAATTTGTATATTTACACGATTTCCCTAAATCGTAATCGTCTTTATCAATTATGAATATTGAAATAGCAAGTATTGATATTAAATTTCTTTCAGTGTAATTGCTTCCACAGTTTCTACGAAAGAGTAATTAACGTTTGAGTGGACTATACTTAATAACTTTTATAATTTCTAACGAGTTGCCTATTCACACCAATCAGTACTCATGAACGCTTCTCTTTCATTGAAATATCCGGCATAACCTCGCACCTTGCCCGCGCGTATCGTTCGAATGATCCCGCGAAACAGATTTTCCAAGCGTGAACACAAAGGGCCGCCTGTTCTGACAAGAGCATAATACATACGCACGTGCGTATAACAGTGAAACGTTTCAAACGGTTGGTGAACTACATACTGTACCCGTTCAATGCTTCAGCGCTACAAAAAAATGGGGAACAAAACGTTCATCAAAGTGACGAAACGGTAAAGGTACTGCGTCAAAGGAATTCTTCCAGAGACTAATATAGTTGTAAAATGTTTGTAAAGCCTTTTTCCAACTTCGGATCACGAATAATACTTTAGGATAATAATGCAAATTATACTCAATCTGGTGAAAGTTTCGGATTCGGATTCGGATTCCGAACCAATTCGAAATTTTCCGAAATATTTCGGAATTTGTATCCGAATCAAACAGTTGCATTCCGACCTAATCCGAGGGAATATTTCAATTCTAATCAATCCGAGGCGCATTCAAAATCAATCCAAACATGTAATGAAAATGAATCACAAATGAATCCGGTCAATCCGAATTAATCATTGTGAACAATTCCATCAGTAAGTAACAATAGGGTGGCCACAAGATTCAATTTTTCAAATTACCTAACTTTACCCTGACTTTTTCCTGACTTTCAGACAAATTTACCTGACAGGAAAGTATTAAAAATGCGAAGAAATTTTCAATAATAATACTATTTAAATTTTTAAAAAATTTCGTATAATATCACTTTTAATCTTTTGAAATTTAACATCACTTCAAATCACTTAAAATTCGTAAAAATATTTACGATAACCTTGCAAATCTCTTTAAATTCCTATTGCAATTTCTTGATTTTCCTAGAAACATCTTAAAATTCGACAAAATCCCTTCAAATTTGTTAATATTTAACGAAAACCCTTAAATTTTCACTAATTGTTTTAAAATTCCTCAAAATTATTTCAAATCCTTCATATTCCTCAAAAAACTTCAAAATCTTGTGAGAGTCTTTGAAATTTCAATTAAATCATTTTAAATTGCTTTAAAAAAATCAAAATTTGTTAAAATTCTTTGAATTTCCTAAACTTTCTTAAAAATCTCTTAAAATTTCATGAAGCCCTTTAAAATTCCTAGAAATCTCTTAAAATCTTTTAAAATTATTCACAGGAAAAAGAAAATAGCTGAATTTACCATTTAAAATAGTCAACTTGCGCTTTGAAAGCATTTTTCCTGGAATTTAGTAAGTTTTACCACTTTTCAAATGGTAATTTTTTCAAAGAAAATATTGCAAACCCTGCTTTTTTATTGTAAGAGTTACAATTTAAAATAGTAAAACTTACTAAATTCCAGGAAAAATGCGTTCAGAGCGCAAGTTGACTATTTTATGCAAATGGTAAATTCAGCTATTTTCTTTTTTCCGTGTTGAAAATCTCTTGGAATCATTAGAAACTCAAAAACATTTCCCTGACTTCCCTGACATGTGGCCACCCTGTAACAACTCTCGAATATTTAGTTTAGTTTAAAAACTGAATAGAATAGGAACTTTTAGGATAAAACGTTTGCCTGCTAAATTAATTTTTATTAGAATTGACATTTGTCTCCAAATCTGTGGCTGGAAGTAAACTCATTCGGAAGAAGGAAAATAATGAACCAACCATTTCTATGGTGCCAGTATAGTAGTCTGATCTGTCAATTCCCCATGCGACATAGAAAGGTATTTTTGGGCACGTGGAAACCTTTTTTTACGGTGATGGCATTGTCGACTGTCAATCTCTGACAATCAATGCCAGCTCGACACCTCAGGCCTTTCCGGACTTCCCTCCACGTGCCAGTAACAACGTGCAATAAAAAAGAAGGGTGCAAGAGCTAAAAAGGCAACACACGACCGACACTGATGGACAGTCGTTAAATTTATGACACTCAAGTGACAGTGATGTGATTTTCTTTTGTGAAATTTATCATTTATAATGATAATTCGACAAATTATCGATAGGAAGAAGATATAGATTAAAATGCGATTGAAAAAAAAGATGATTTGGAACAAATTGGTTATTGAGTAGACTGTCGGCTTATCTAAAGTTTTTATAGAATAACATTATTACTATGGACACAAGCTTTTAAATTCCAATAATTAAAGATTAATTTCAATTCACCGTGATTATTGGAAAAATGGATTGTATCCAATCCAGTGTCGACGAACAATTATCGTTAACGAAATTAAAATGATATCGATGTATCTTTATAGTTTGGCAAGCAGCCATACTAGAATTTCAGAGAAAGAACCTGCGATCTGTAATAAAGCTTGAATACTGATTCAACAAGTTGAAAAATGTAAGCATTAAGGAGACCCATTTTGGGATCGGGTAATTTTACATCAATAACGTTATAGTGCTGTTATTGTCGAGCTAAATCGACTGTTGTGTGAATCGACTTAAAGTATTACACAGTATCAATCTATATTGCGATTATTATAGTCAATATATTCTTTTGAATTCTTTTAAACCCTCTTGAGTTCTTTGAAATTCTTTAAACTCGGTACTTCAAAACTGCTATTGAATCCTTTCCAAATATCTTGAAAACTTTTAAATTAGAAACTAAAATCAAATTATCATATTGAAAATTAAGATATTTAACGTGGATGAGAAAGACATGAGACTCTATAAGTTCAAGTATAAAAAGTCTCTCCATCTGTATTTCTGAAAATAACATATAACCTTTGCCATTTCTCAGAAATTTGTTCCACCTGAAAAATTGAATAAAATTCCTTATCTCGATGAAGGTACAATTTTCAAAGAGTGGCAGCAGCCCTTTTCTATTCTGCTTTCTTCTCTATGCTACGTTCTACAAGAAATTCCATCGTTTCAGTTTCTTTGCCATTCTCGCCTTTTGCGACATTAAAAGAGACTGTAGACCGTTACCGAAGATGAGAGTGGTCTGTAAGATCAGAGCGAGACAGGTTTCAATGGGGAAATTCGTTTAGAGCAACCTGGTAAAGTTTTACGAGCAGGAGTAGTCGACAAGTAAAGTTGTGCAGGCCAGGACATTCGCCTTATGGCGTCAGAGGAAAAGACATAGGTGGACTATACTCAGCCCTGAAGTCAGAGAGTGCCAACATTGTGCCAAGGCGATACGATAATACAATGCAATTATCCTTCCGCGCGAGAAAACGCAGGGTAGCAACGATCTGGAGGCAACACGGACAAGCAAACGTTGCCCATTACGGCCACTTATATCGGTCTGGCGAACGGAAAACTACAAGCAAAAAGATCAGCGAGGAAACATCCGGGCTAATATTATCTGTAAAACACGTTCAGCGAGACTGGAGACTGGAGTAAAATTTTAAGATTGTTCCAGGACCTATATTTTAACTAATAACGAGGAAGGAATTACAAGCGAGATGAGGGAGTCTTTCTCTAATTGGAGTCACTCCTTCGAGGATCTGGTTAATCATAGGTTATAATTTCACCTCGTCTTAAGCATTTCATGTGTTAAGTGCAAATTACGAAAGAGAAGATCCAAATTAGGGTCGATGCTGATTATTATCTATATTTTTTGCCATATCTGCAATATCCTGAGCTACAAAATTATTCTGAAATTGGTGATGGCATTATACATAATATATAATATAAGGACATATACTTATGCGAATTGTATAATCACATTATGTTTTGACTATTCGCAGGGTGGCCACAAGAGTCAATTTATCAATTACCCTGACTTTTCCCTGACTTTTTCCTAACTTTCAGACAAATTTACCTGACAGGAAAGTATTTACGACAACCTAGAAACATAAAATTTCACGAAATCCCTTAATTTTTCACTAATTCTTTTAAAATTCCTAGAAACATCTTAAAATTCGACAAAATCCCTTCAAATTTGTTAATATTTCACGAAAACCCTTAAATTTTCAGTAAGTGTTTTAAAATTCCTCAAAATTATTTCAAATCCTTTAAATTCCTCAAAAACTTTCAAAATCTTTTAAAATTCCTAATAATCTCTTAAAATTTCCTACAATCCTTCAAAATTCCAAAAAATCTTTAAAGATCTCTTGAAATATTTCAAAATTCCACGAAGAACTTTAATATCTCTTAAAATGCGTCAAAATCTCTTAAAATTATTGGAAACTTGTTGAAATCCCTTAAAATTCGATGAAATCTTTTGACATTCCTAGAAACCCGAGTAGAAATTCCCAAACCTGGCCCAGTACGGTCTGCCGGGTCCGGTCGGTTTCCGCGTTTCATATACCCTGTCTGAAAACACCCGATCTGAGCCCGACAGGGGCCACAGCAAAATTTCTACCCGGGAACATCTTTAAATTCTTTAAAATTCCACTAAAATATTTAAAATCCCATGAATCTCACAAATTCTTTAAAATCTATTAAAATTCCATGAAATCCTTTACAATTTCACAAATTCTATTAAAAATCAAAAATAACTATTGAAATTTTTTAAAAATCTATGAGGAATATTTAAATTCTTTAAAATCATTTTAAAAATGTCAAAATTTCTTTAAATTTTTACAAGCTTCTTAATATTCTCGAAAACCTCTTGAAATTCCATAAAGTTCTATAAAATCTTTTATAAATCATAAAAATCTTGTGAGATTCTTTAAAATTTCAATCAAATCTCTTAAAATCACTTTAAAAAAAATCAAAATTTCTTAAAATTCTTTGAATTTCCTAAACTTTTTTAAGTTAGCATAAATGTCAATTTCTATTTTCCCTGGCTTCCCTGACTTTCCTGACATGTAGCCACCCTGAATTGGTAATTTATGTATAATATAATAATACAAATTGGAGATTTGGTTTTCTATTACTAAGTGAGTTGGAATCATATTGGCGTAATATTTCCAGCGTTTAGTAAATGCCCTGTCGTTGTCGATTGACTTGAAGTAAAAAAACGAGCCTAAAGAATCTCAATTACATCTATGATATTTTATATTAAAATTCTTGAGCGAAATTTCTCGGAATAATGTCCATTACACTATTAATAATAATATCCTTGATATCAAGAAATATATAGTGAAATTCCTGCGCATTGACGCATGCTGGACAGTGGACATTGAACATGAGTAAAGAATGCAATGGAAATACGATTCACTCCGATAATCTGAAGCATGATGTATAGATTATACACTTGTACAGTGAATGTCCTGCAAGGAGCCTTGTCGCATCTCGCGTATAGGTAGTGGTTTAAGGTATTTCATGGCCAACCACGAAGAAGAATTTTCAGGGCTAATATTATCTACACTTTCTACGAGGTATACGGCGTGCACAGAATATTCACTTAATGCGTTACACCGATACACGACACCCACTTACCCGAGTCGTTCTTGTGGCGTCCCTGTCGAGGTCCCTGTCTGGCGTCGCGGCCGCGGAAATGTTACGCATTCCGATTCCTTCGGCGTGAAATTAATTACTTTGCCGGTTAATTATGTGACATTTATCTGCACGCTACATCTACCCAGAAATCTTGGGAGCCGCGGAATTTAAAGGGATATGGGCGGTTCTGTTCACTGTTCACTGTTCAGTGTGTTCACTGCGTTCACCCTATACATGTATAATACGGTGTAGAAAGGTTCGTACTTCGTTTCTGTATCGCAAGAACCCCAGGCTAGAGAATCTGCGGAATTGAGTAAATACACACGCAAAACAGACTATATCGAATTGTGCGAGGCCCTTGAAACCGACTTACCGACAAGCCGCCAAGATTTCTCGGTAAGAAATTTTCAGGGTAATACAATCTGTTACCTTAGCAACTTCAAGCTAGAAGATGTACGACCTTCTTAGACTTTAACGAAGTCATGGCTTTGCTAAACGAGTAAGGAAGCGTATACAAAGAACATCAGATAGTCGTTTCCTACAATCTCGTAATCTATTCAAGTACGATAAGTTATAATGTAAGAAAAAAGAAGAAACTGAACTAATGTTTTTGTTAAATCGTTAGATTTTATACCTTGCATCAAAAACGAGTTGCTCAACTTTACTTTCTTTGGATGTTTTTCTTTACAATTGTCAGTATTTTTCTCTAACATTATATGAAATGACAACGCTATTATTATATAAACCCAAGAAACGCGTAGCTGCGGTATCTCTGGAAACACGTTAAAGGCTTTTACAAAGCTAGAATATCCGCAGCGACTCGCTTGCTTAATTGAGCTTGGAGTTTTTGCAGCGCGGCAATTGCAAAAACGTTTAATTTAACGGGGAAAAAATTGACACCAGCTAAAAGTGTCCATTGAGAGCCCTAGATGGCTGCCGCTATTATCATCAAGGTGAGTCGTGTTGGTTTATACCGCCAAGCAACTGGGGCAGACAACGCCATGAACAACATCCCAGCGGCAGCCGAGCGAGCTGCGTTGCTATTTTGCTAAGTGCATAAAATATAACGGCTTCAGTTTCTGTCGGGCGCAGTTAAAAAATGTACCTCAGCGACGACCCGCCATATTTTGTGGATCAAGCTGTAAACCCTCTGCTTCAATTGCCATCTATTTGTCGAATCGACCAACCCCTCATGCAGTTTATTAGCTTCGTTGGATGACCAGGACAGTTTCAAGTTTTTGCAAATCATTGAATCGATTAATGTTTGTCGCATCGGACGTTTATGTCATAGAAAATTTCATACAGAACTCTCGAACCTTCATATTCGATGAACATGTAACAAAAAGATGGATTAAATTTCCATCCATGCGTAGTCGAGTTGAATCCAAAGCGCGAAATGATAAACTCTGATTAGTATATTTTGCGCATTCGACGATAGAAATCGATTGTTGCTTTCAATAATTCCGATGATTATCAAAGAGCGAATTTCAATTTCTCGGTGATCTGTTATTTAATCAATTTCGTTGTTGTTCAGTTCTGTAATTAGTGACCGCTATCAATTACACTTACCCCACCACTGTCCCGGGGTTCAAATTCATCTTTTATAAAAGACTAGATGTCATATTCGCGCGCCTTTGTCAATAATTTATGCTTATGAAAGAAAAGATCTTATGTTAATGTCTTTAAAATCACTTAAAATCTCTTGAAAATCCTTAAATTCCTTGCTCTGGTGAATTCTTTATAAGTCTCTTTATATTTCCTTAAAATCAAGGTATTACATTCAACGTTTAATCATCAAAAATGAATTTTAATCAGAAATTTGTTTTGATGCAAGTATGGGCACTGCTCGTATAAAGAGAATTATTACACTTTTTAATAATTACCTTTTCATAGGTTTTGAAAGACTCTCATAAAGTATAACAATTCCCTACAAGCATGGAGGTTCTTCACATAGTTGAACATAATGGCTCTGTTTACTGTACATGTTTCTTTATGGTCAGAATTTCATATGCTCTTGTGTAATTGCAATGAAGAAATATGCAAAAGTGTATCTACCTTCCATGTATGTCATAAAAGTTGTTAAAGTTGAATATTGAAAAATTACATATTTTTAGCCGTATATATGTTGAAATTATTAATTAAATTATTAACATTTGTCTGGATTTAGGATTATTAATAGGAGTAAGTTTTAATGTTTTTTCCAATAAACGTCAAAATCAGGTCGCCGATGAAGAAAAGCCTCAAAGTTACCCAATCTCTGCAAACTCATTGCTCCTGATTCATATTTTCTAAAACGTTTTCCCTATTATGATTCGAGACCTCTTGCACCAGATCTCATTTTCCTCTATTAAATCTTCACATCACAAGTAAAGCTGCTCACATTTGGATTATTATGCGTTCCTAAATAAATCATTTCTCCATCTGCACTGGAAAATTGAATTATGCAGACTGGCATGAGCAAGGCGAGGGTACACACTTGAATAGAGTAGAGCTAAAAGATGAATATTATGTTTTTGGGGGGATGAACTCTGTGACTTGAAACAGCTTACCATTTTTCAAAATATTATCTCAGCAATATTGAAATGAAGCGGTATTCCACGAATGTCTAAACATTCATCTTAATACAGTCAAGGATGGCTGTGGGAGCAAGAGGGAGCCGCCGCATCCACTTAACGATATTCGATTGTGGAGGCCGCCCGTCGGTGCCGTCTTCCCTGCTGAGTTTTGTCCCTGCGGTAAAATTTCGCGTCACCCGCGCGACGATGGAGATGTTGTTTATCCTTATAACAGCCAACAGTCACCCCACTCGCTCAATGTCGCTCGTATGGGGTGTGCCATATTTTTTTGGCTAAAGTGTATTGCGTTAAGTCTCTCGGGTATTGAGAACATCTAACTCACGTGTTTCATGAACCGTGTGCTGCAAATCCATAGGTATTAGGTATAGCTATAGATATTAGGTACATGCCAAGAGGTTCAGGTGGAGACTCGCAATAGTTACGGATCGTTTCTGGGGTTCGGGTGAAAGTCTCATCTCGTTCAGAAGAGAATTGGAAGGAAAGGCACTTTGATCCTTTACGGCCATCGACAGTTTCCTACGAAAGTACTGTTTCTCTATAGACTTTGGACTTGTCTTCCACCTCTTGCGATTACCAATGATAAGCAGGGACACCCTCACAACAGAAATGGTGTCGTTTCTCTGAGTATAATAATCTATTACTCCCTTCAATTTATCCGGTTCATTCCATTCTTAAAGTGACAAAAACGTATTTCCGAACTGTTACCTCTTTTACTTTCATTCATTTCACGAACATGTTCGAACTAACAAGGGAGGAGGCGTCACGCCGCAGCAAATATTCTACACGGAAAAAAATTAATATCAGGCGAACGAGAGAATGAACATTAACCGTGATTTAAGTAATTGATATACCTAAAGTAAGCGAAGAATTTATTTGTACTACACGGAAAAAATTATTTTCTTAGATTTTAAAACAGTATTTGCTGACTTTCGGACACAGAGAAGTCAGAGAAAAGTATTATAATATTTCAGTGAATTTCATGAGAAATTATAATACTTTTCTCTGACTTCTCTGTGTCCGAAAGTCAGCAAATACTGTTTTAAAATCTAAGAAAATAATTTTTTCCGTGTATATGAACTATTTAGGTAAACCAGCACTTTTAATAAAATTGCTAAG
>CAJFCO010000087.1:324595-336691 GCA_904066015.1 Synergus gifuensis
CTGAAACTTTAAAAATACTTTAAATATTTAAACTTAAATACTTTAAAACTTAAAACTCTTAAAATTCCTCGAAACTTCATAAGATTTAAAATCCCTTAAATTCTCTTAAAACGCTGAGAAATCTTTTCAAATCACTTAAAATTTCATGAAAACCTTCGAAATTGCTTAAAATTCGTCAAGATTTCTTAAAACTCCCAAAAACCTCTTGAAATGCCTTAAAAATGCAAAAAAATCATTAAAATCACAAATCTCTTGAAATCTATGTCAAAATTAACAAAAATCTCTAAAAATTCATTTAGAAAAACTCTTGGAATTTCTTAACATTTAGAATCTCTTAAAATCCTTAGATATCTTATCAAATTTCATGAAATCCTTAAAAATACTACAAAATCTTTTAATAATTAGAACAATCTAATAAAATCTCTTAAAATTTTACCACAATCTTCCAAATCCTTTTAAATTCTACAAATTTTTTTAAAAATCATACATATATATAGAAATTCTTTTGAAATCCCTCAATAAAATTATCTGAAAAACTTTAAAATCCTTTAAACCTCATAAAATATTTTAAAACGCATAAAAATCTCTTGAAATCTTTTTAAATTGATGAAAACCTTTGAATATTCCCACCAGAAACTTCTTGAAATGCTTTCAATTTTACAATAACATTTCAAGTCTCTTTACGTCCTTTAAAATCCATTAAAATTATTAGAAATCTTGTTACATTCCATAAAATCTTGAAAATTCTATAAAATCTTTTAAAAATTAGAGAATCCCTTAAAATTATTAAAAAAACTCTTGACTTCTTTTAAAATTCCAGGAAATTTCATTGTAATATTTAAAATTCCTTAAAGTCCCTTAAAATTCTTTGAAACCTTTGGAAATGTCTTAAAATTCCTGGAAACTTCACAACAGGATTTAAAATCCCTTAAAATCTCTTAAAACACTCAGAAACCTTTTGAAATCACTTAAAATTTCACAAAAATCTTCAAAATCGCTTAAAATTCGTTGGAATCTCTTAAAGTTCTTAGAAACCTCTTAATATTCCTCAAAATTGCAAAAAAAATTTAAATCCCTTAAATTTCCTTAGCTTTAAAAATTCTCTTGAAATTTCATGAATTCCGTTAAAACTTAGCGAAATATCCTGAAATACCTTAAAATTCTACGAAATCTTTTTTAAAATCCTATAAATCTTTAGAACTTCGTAAAAATCACTTTAAAATGGTCAAAATTAATTAAAATTCATAGAAATCTCTTGAAATACCTCTCCAAAAAATGATGTAACGAAATGTCCCTAAAATCTCGATTAAATTGTTGTTTCAAACCTACTCTCTGAATTTGAATCAGCAAAATTTCATTGATTTTTTAATGACTTGAAATTTTAAGAAATTAAATAAATAATCATGCGCGTAGCGCACGTGTTGGTCTGCTAGTATGATTAAATAAATGTGAAGTGTAATCAATATTGCACTGTTTTCAATAATTCATATTCCTGAATTATTAAAACTAAACTTTCTAGAGGCATGGAGTCACTGTTTAGTTTATACTTAGGTTTTTATTTATCTTAGAAGCGACGAAGAATAATTAAATGTAATATTTGATATCGATAGGTTCATGTGTTAAATATGTTTAATTATAATTAATCCTTAATTTGTTCATTTGTTAAATATATCGATCCGTTCATATGTAAAGATTAAAAAAAAGCAATAAATCTTTTTTATGCAAAAACAAGTTTACTTTATATACTTAACATAAAAATTAATCAATTTTAATATTTTATTGTTAATTCGTCAGCCCACATTCAGTCCAAATAATAACTGGGTAGAAAAAATATTGCCCCACTTAGAGATCCCAGTTGGTACTTGGGCAAACTATCTGGAACCCAGTCCTGGCCCCAGTCGATGTTTCCACAACTAGTTGTGGAAATTTTGAGAATTAGGATAAGAACAAGTTTAAATGTCAAGTCCTAGAAGGAAGAAAATGAAAATCGAAGGAAATAATATGACAAAAAGAACCAAGAAGAAGGAAAAAAAACGAAAGAAAGAAGAAGATGAAAAAAAAAAAAAAAAAAAGAAAGATGTTGAAAAAAAAACGAGGGAAATAGACAAAGTGAAAATAAGCCTCGTCCAAGATAGTGGTGAAGACAGACAGGTGAGGGAGGAGTGTGCACTACCCATTACGCATTCCAAACCTGACTTTCAGAAGAGTCTCGCCGCCTCATACCTACCCCATCATTCAACCCGATGTAATTTATTTTTTACTTTATTTTTTCTCCGTCATCAGCTATCTAAATGAAAAGGCAGTACTTCGTTTTACAATAGGATCCTCCAAGAATCCTCTACGTGACTTCATGGAAGAAGCGTCAATCCATGGTTATAGCATTTGCTCAAAATGACTCGTTCCTGAAGATTTTCTTATTGTTCGAACGCAAGAAGGAGAAGTCTTGGAAATAAATTCTGAAAATGGGTACTTTAAGGTAGAAAGTGGGACGTTGATGGACTTTTTTCGATTCTGCGGTCAACAAAGTATTGATGTTGAGGAGATAATTACCCTCTAAGTTATTATCAAGAAATAGAAAAAGAGAAACTAAAGCGAGAAACTAAAGAGAACTAAAGAGACACTAAAAAGAAACTCAATGCTAAAAAACTGATTATCAACTCTAATTCTGTAAATAATTCCAACCTTCGAAATATAACAAAAAAATGTCTCTTGGAACTTGAAAGCGTTATTCATCTTAATTAGTAATTATGTAACTTTGCGTGGGGAACAGAAAACCATAAAAGGCGTGATTTCTGTGAAAGTTTTTTTTATCGCCCTCAAAAGCTTTCATATTTTCTTCCTCGAGAGATGAATAGCGATGGAAGTCACGTAAAAGCACTTTCTTTACTGAAAAGTTTATATAAAAGCGAAATCCAGGTCATACACCTCGCTCTTCCTCCCAATCCCTTATAGCGAATCATTTGAGTCTCCGGTGCGTTGAATTTTCTCTCTTTGCATTCTCTTGAACGCGTATCGAGAAGGTATCGCACACGGCGGTAGTGTTCACTTAATTGTGGAGGCGCTAATGGGCTTCTATCTATCGTCGGTCAATAATTTTCCTGTTGCAATCAGCAGAAACCAGGAAAGTGAAGGGGGTTTCTCGAGTGATGCTGTAAAAGTTTCGTCCAGATTCTGGGTAAATGGTGTCATTGATGTCAGATAGGGCCGATGAAGTGGTAGAGTGGAAAATAAACTAGAGAGAGCAAATGGAAAGAGGACGAGGTGTGGAGGAGAAAGGTGAGTAAAGGAAGAAGGAGGAGAATGAGAACTCGAATGGGGGATGAGGTATTGAGGCAGGTATAGAGGGTATAGATAGAGCTGGGAGTACCAGTAAGGAGGACTATCGTTGACGGTTGAAACTAATTGAACGCAAAGTACTAACGTTCCAACAGACGCAGATATCTTCAAAGAAGTTTCGTGAAAAAAAAGACAGTATGCTCTCCAGAGAGAAGTGCTTTGAAAGAATTAAAGAGTTCTCCAGGCGTCGATGCGGCCTCTTCAATAATAATTATTACTTGGGAATTAACCTTTCAATGAATCAAGGAAGCGCGGCCTGTCACACTTAAGTTAGCATCAATTTGAGAAGTGAATAGTGTTTATATTACCCAAGTTTAATCCTCAGACGTTAATTTATGTCATTAATAATTTATTATTCGGAGGCAAATGAATAATTATTATTATTCATTCACGAGAACGTCCAAGAAATATTTTGTACGAAAAATGTTTCTTCTGTTGCACAAATAACAAAAAATTTATCTTGTTGGTCAAGCAAAACAATTTTCTTAGTGGGCAGTGTATGGAAATGTATTTGAAGTACTAATCTGACACAAATATTGACAGCCAAATGGACTTAACGCATTAGTTCGCTCAGGGTTTGTATTGATACTCATGTTCGGATGAGTAGATGGGAGGTACGAAACTGAACCCAAATTTCACAATTTACGACATACAAGCTTCACAATAGTGTTGCAAATAGAGCAGATACGAGTAAATACTACTCACTGATGCTCTGCTGAACTTTGAACCCTTTGTAGTCTAATGATATCCGCCAGAAACGACGAGATCAATTTATGCTAGAGATAAATCGGATACGAGTAAATTGAAATTAGGGTAAGTGATGGCTGACTGCCATTTGAATTTAACATGAGATATCTTTCTGACAATTCAATGTACGGTTTCTGCTGCCAGTATCATGTACAATTTGCTTTGTAGAGTAAGTAGGTTATAGTATCGGTTCGAAGTATCGGGTTCTGATCTATCAAATTCTCAATAGAAACCCTGACGCATTGTCTACTGAAAACAACTTCAGATATTCAATGCCAATTAAAATTTACTCCAATTGCTAATTGTTTTGAATTTTCAAGAGGAAATATATATTACTAACTTTATGAATTACTCAAATTGAATGCATCTTCTCACCATCTTCATTAATTTAAAGTTGTTAAACTCAGTCATGTCATAAGCTTACCTGTAACAAATAAAGAAAAAATTCATTAATTTTTTAATTATTAACTAACAAAAATTTACCTGACGTAGCCCAAGTTTTCAGGAATTGAGGGATTTTGCGGAATTTCAAGGATAAGATTTCAAGATACTTGAAGCTGCTTGAAGTGTTTTTCAAAACTTTCAGTTTTATATATATGTAGATTAAGCATTACTTATTAAAAAATAAATCAGATACTTTTGGATCAAAAACTGACCCTGGGATTTAGTAAATAATGTAAAGAAAAAGAAATACGTTATGTTAATTCAAAGCTTGAATAATAGATATCTACTAAAAATTGTATCCTACTAAATAGATTCTGAAATCGCTATAAATATTCAATTATACCTTTCGAATAAGCACTCCTGATATTAGCTTGTTGATTTAGGATTTGTTAATAGTTTATTTACTAATTAATTAAGTACCGCAGTTAGTGGTTTACTTGCGTAATTAGAACCGTATGTACCTTCGGGACCCTGTCGGCAATTTCTTCTTGAATTGTAAACGTGTGTTTACGGCTTTAGTCGATTTCAACTTGTACGCTCATGTGGCTCAAGTTGCCCACGTGTTTATGTTACATCGTTACGCATATCTGGCTTTGAATTCCTTTGGGGATGAGACATAGTGGGGGGGTGGTAGAGTTGAAACGCAATGTTAACCCCAATGGAAACACCCAGTCGTGCGAATAAACACCCACGAAATCAGTTCCGAATTTTGCGTGCCAGCAGACATACTGCGTGCTCATTGTGTCGGTGTCGCAGTCGCAACGCACGAAACAATGTACATTTTCATTTTTTTCCATTAATCCCCGAAAACAGAGGTAATACCAAATTCGCTTGCCGGAATATGCGCCTGTTTTAATTAACCCGAGTAAAAATGGATCAACCTTCCGCAGAAAATTGAACCCGCTGTAATAATCCGTATAAAATTGTATATTTAGTGTCTCTAGAGAACGTATTTTGATTCCACTCAATATTTTATTTGTGCAAAAAGAGACGAATTGGATTTTCATTTTTTGTACACTGAGAAACTCTATGTTATAAAAATTACTAATATCGATAGCAAGTTGGGGCAAAATCCTTAAATTTCGACATTTTAATACACACATAATAAGTTATACTATTTTCATAAGAAGGTTTCCTATTTAGTAATAGCAAACTTTACTATTTTCTGTAGTAAAATCCGATTTAGGAAAAATTATTACAGAAATTAATACATTGTACAAAAAGAATAGTAGTACCCTGGCGAAGGCTTCGGATAGAAAATTTCCTATCCGAATGAATACGAGCCAATGCGAAGTCTCTTTCCGAGCGAATCAGTTTCATTCCGAGCCAATCCGAAGTTCGCATGATTCCTATCCGAATGAATCCGAGCAAATCCGAAGTTTGAAGGAAGATTCCTATCCGGAATGGTTCAGATTCATTCGGATTGAAAATTCGGATTCATTCGGATTGAAAAATTACTTCGGAGTGGTTCGGATTCATTGGGATTGAAGCTTTGGATTAAAAAATCTCTTCGGAATAGCTCGGATTCATTCGGATTGAAACTTCGGTTTCATTCGGATTGAAAAATTTCTTCGGATTGGCTCGGATTCAAGCTTCGGTTTCATTCGGATCGAAAAATTTCTTCGGAATAGTTCGGATTCATTCGGATTGAAAATTCGGATTCATTCGGATTGAAAAATTTCTTCTGAATGGTTCGGATTGAAAATTCGGATTCATTCGGATTGAAAAGTTTCTTCGGAATGGTTCGGTTTCATTTGGATTCGCTCGGATAGAGATTTCGCATTGGCTCGGATGACTTCAGATTGGCTCGGATTGGAATCCTATCCGAAGCTTTCGCCAGGGTAATAAGTATTTTAAGTAATATAATATACTAAATATGTAGAAGAAATTACTAAATGATTTAACAGAAAACATCAAATCTTGGACCGAGCGCAGCCGAGCATATCCGACGTGTGCCGATTGTCGAACAACGGATATAGACAGTCATATAGACGTTTTCTTTTTATTCCTCACTCTCATAATGTCTTGCAGGTTAGATCACGGGGGTGAAGCGAACAATGGAACTTCCGGTATAAATAGCAGACGACGGAAAATCTAGGTCCCAGGCAAATCTAGGGTAATTTCTAGGGATTTTGAGTGTAAGAAGTTTAAAGGTGTAGTGAATATTAAAACCGCTATGTTGCTTGCTCTGTCAAAACAGAAACATGCGGAACATGCCGGTATATTTTTTCGTAACTATGTACGACATTTTGACGTTTTGATGAAATATACGTATGTTTGCTGATACAAATAGGTAAGTACATCATTTGACTTATTGAAATATAATTTTATATTATTGGAATGTATTTAAAATGTAAGCTAAGCCTTATTTGTTTCCACCTTGCACATGCACATTGTAAAATATAACACTAACAAACACAAAAACGCAACTTACAATAGCTTTAGAAATAATAAATAGCTTAAATAAATAAATAGCTTAATAATAAATAGCTTTAGCTTGCGAAATTGTTATAATATTTATTGCGATAGCCTATTATTATGTTGTTCTTAATACGAATATTTATGTTTCATACTAAAATTGTTCTTAACCTTCTTAACTGTTTTTCAACCTGTTAAATTTTTAAGAAAATCTTCGTTAAAAAGTTATGTTTCTTACTAGTTTTATAAACAAAGTATAAAAGAAGTTCTCTGTTGAATAAATATTGCGTTTATTCATTACCTCATGATGTTTATTATTCTTCCTCACACTATTTATTGCTTTTAATATAATTAATATTAGGATTTATTATTCGTATTATTAATATTATAATCTGCGATATTTACTAAAGTTATTGTTATAAATTAATAGTACCATTTTGTGTTGTTATTACATACTTTTATAGTATGTAATAACAGACACAAACGGTATTATTAATTTATAACATTACTAATATTAAGTAAAATTATTTTGTTTTAAATGGCCTGCTCAACGATTAGTTCATCCAGGCGTTGGTAGAGGCGACACTGTCCTTTTTACGCCATATTTGTTTCCTCCCATTTCCATGGCGCATCACTCCGTGGGTTAGATGGAACATTTCCCGATTGCTGCCCCGATAACCAGTGTTCGATTCCCGCCAGCCTCGTTTTCTTCTAACTTGATTTTTCTGTTCCAGCTTAATAATATATGTAATTGTATTCAGTGCACATATGTATGTATGTTATTGCTAATATTTGATATTATATAATATGTGTAGGCTAGAATATTAATTTATGTAGGCTATAGTGTGAAGTTAGGTCCCTTCAAAACTTTTATTTTTTGCTATTCTGACTGTACACGGAAAAAATTATTTTCTTAGATTTTAAAACAGTATTTGCTGACTTTCGGACATAGAGAAGTCAGAGAAAAGTATTATAATATTTCAGTGAATTTCATGAGATATTAATAAACTCTTTTCTAATATCTCATAAAATTCACTGAAATATTATAATACTTTTCTCTGACTTTTCTCTGTGTCCGAAAGTCAGCAAATACTGTTTTAAAATCTAAGAAAATAATTTTTTCCGTGTACATATTTTACTAACCCAGATAGTAATTCGATGCGCATGATCTCTGCGCATCATTTTACTAAACAGTTTACAAATACTGCAATAGTTTTAGTTCTTATTCTAAAATACTTTATAATTCTGTAAGGAGCTACGAGTTACTATTGAGGTTAATAAATATTATTAAAATTTGCTTTTTGCCCCTTATTGTAAAGTTCAGATAGTAAAATCTAGTGTGCTTTTTAACAATAAATACAAACGCGGGTTTATCAGTGTATGCTCAATTATTTCTACTTGAATAAGATGATGATTCCAATTGTAAATATTTTTAACAACGTGAATTTGAAAGTTATTTTGATTTCTTCCAAGTTCTCGGCTGAAAAGGTCTTTCTCTAGACATATACCGCATCTCTTTTAAATCTAAATTGCAGTGAATAATGTGATTTAAATCCTTTTACTCGTGAAATTTATTCATAGATGAAAGGACCATCAATGTCCAAATCTACAACCAAGTGTTCCGAGTCCCACCCGCACGAGAATGTATAACTTCGTTCGAATGTACCTTGTCCGTTTTTTGCTAGCAACAGTCCTTTGACCCGAAAAAAAAAACAAGGAATAAAAAGTGCGTTAACGCCTCGTCGAGCGGGCAGCTGCGTAAAAAAAGATGAACGCGTAAAACGTATAAGTCGTAAGCATCGGTGCGAAACGACCGAATGCTATTCGCGAATCGTGCCGCATTCGAGCTGCAGCAAAACATGTCGACAACCGTTCACAGTTCAAAAGCTTTGAGACGTTCGTTCGATTGAGCTAAAGCCAGAGTTGGATTAAAGTATGTGCAAAGGAAAAACTCTAAAATGAATTCGACGACCCTCCTTGTTCCCCTTTTCCAATGTTACGCTCGATTTCATTATGATAAATAATGTATACTACTGCGGGGTTCGAGATCTCCAAACTCTTCGAAAATATATCGGATTCGATCAAAAGTAAGTGAATCATTAGGGGAAAAGTTTAATAACTTTGCATGAACAGGCGGAATTTTTTAAGAGTGTTGGAAAAAGTTACTCTAAAAAGGGTCTCATCTGGAGTTTAAAAGTTTCAAGATGCTATAAGAATTGCAGATCAGATGGTCATGATAGTCAATTGAAAATAGAACCTTAATAAGGTGACATGAAAGAAATTTTATTTGTCATTAGGGATTCTGAAGAATTGACAAATTGAAAATTAAAAGAGGAATCGGAATAAAATATAAAATAATTTCAAAGAATTTTAAGGTATATCAATACATTCTGAAAAAGTTTCTCAAAAATTGGATTATGAAATCTTTCTAAAATTAATCTATGACAGGAAACATCTTCACCAGATAGAGCTATCATTAATTATAATTCTAGGATATTCGAAGGTATCTCAATGAATAAGCAGATCAAAGGTAAAGGAACTAATCCGATTGTCTGAGAGTTCGAATGTCACATTCAATAATATGCGAATAATCCGAGAACTTAGCTCATTCATGTACATATATAGATGACATCTGGTATATCTAGGCAACACATTCCAGTTCCGGTTTCCTCAGTGACATGTAATATATATGTAATACATTTCATACAACAAAGAATAGGAATTTAACATAATGAATCGAAAGCGTCAGCATAAAATTTCCTTAATTTGTCAAAAAATTGTATATAAATAATCAATTTAATTTCATAAAGAAGTCATTTGTTAATATGTAACGACTAAAGAATAATTTTAAAAGAGAAATTTTTCACATATGTATATCTATAGGATAGCCGTATTATAGAGAAGAATAAATTTAGCTGAACTGCTTGAAGTGGGTTGCAGAAATGTCACTTAATATTAACGCTGACATTTTTTACTGCTTATATGCTGATGACAGCTGTCATGCTTGTCACAACATTTAACTGATCCGTTTAAAATGTAAACTGTTCAAGGAGGTGCAGACGGAGTAATATTATCATCTTGTTAACAAGCCAATCTCAGTCCAAATGACACGACGTGAAAATATTTTCAAGGTACAAAACTATAGCACTTTTTGGGGATCTTCGCAGTCACTTAGGTGCTTTGCCCAGCTTGTCACGTGCTTCCTGGCGACAGCTAGTCATTATTTATATTGTAAGTACCATTTAGAGGCGTTCTTGAAGTAGATTAACGAGAAAGCAACTTCACTGGATTAAGAAAAATTAATCTTTTCGCCAAAATAAGATTCTTGGCTTAAAATATATAACTTAATTTATCTTTGATCTTTCGCTTACACTATTATGTATATTAATAATAGTTATTTTTCCCATACATTATTATTTTGTGAAAAAAGAGAAAAAGAATCTTTTTTTACTCATTAAAAAGAAACACGGATTCAATTTCAAAATTCTTGAGGACAACTACGCCTTACGTCACTTATTGTGCAATTCTTCTTTCCCCGTTACTCACCCAAGAATGTATCCCTGAGCCTGACATCAGAAAAGAAGCCAGAAATAATTTCTCGACATTTCTTACATTGAGAAACAGTATTGTTGCCTTCGGTAAATAACAGTTTTTCGCTCAACAAAAACATTTTTTTTTCTGATTTGAAGTATAAAGTAAAATTTGAAGTATAATCTGATCTCGAATCTCGTATTTGATCAAAGTATTCTATATAGTAATAATACAAATTAAGACTTGTTTTTCTGATCACCTTTTCATCTCTTACATTTCCTCGTTTTTCGTAAAAAAAATATCATTAACAATAAAAAGTTTGACAAAAACTGAAAAAAAATGACCAGCTACTCTTGTTTTTCCGGTTTCTCGGTCTAGAGGACACCCTATAGAATTCTTACACACAAAATCTATTACTTTTAGAAAAATTGTTTCTATATACTTTATATGGGAATGAAGGACTAAAGGAGCGGCGATAAATTCTGAAGAGATTCTCTTGCACGTGCGTATGGGGCAAAAAGGGAAAATAAAATCCTGAAGGAGTTTTGGCGTTTCCCAGAAACGGCCCAGTTTGGTAGCGATTAGCACCCCATAAATTTCCCCAACTACGTGAACGCGTAACGCAATCTGCACTTGTGTTATATTGAGGCCAGTGAACCGTTGATTCGCATTAAGGAGACCAGAATTTATCAAAGTTCGCTTGGTGTCTCATTTTTTTCGGATTTTCTTAGCAAACATATGTCCACCACACGTGCGGTAATGGTGTATGAGATGCGTTTCCGCCTATTAGAAGAATGCGGTAAGCAAGAAGTGAGGGGTGCATAGTAATTGCTGAAAGGAAAAAAAGAGGGAAGACGGAAAACAAAGTAAAAAGAAGTCCCTTGAGTGGGGAAATATTCCACTAGAATAACCAACCAAAAAAAAAAAAAGAAAAAAAAACAGATGAAAAGACAAAACAGAACATATAAAAACAAGATACGCAAATATAAAGAGACTTGATGCTCCCTTGTGGGAGTTTCAAGAACAAGAAGTTAATTAGAATACCTTTTTCTGGCATATGTCTAAAGCAGGTTGTGAATGCTAAAGTAATTAAGAAATGAAGCAGGTGATTAGGAACAATGGGGGTATAAAAATTTATCTCGTTTAAAGAATTTTGATGTTCATTTAATTTTAGACAATACCTTTCTCGTTTAAATCATTAACAAGAGGTTGCGATTATATATGTAACTGCCGTCTGCAACGTTTATAAACGAAAATACAAATTTTTTTAAAATTCATTTTAAATCATTTTCTATCACTTAAATGGCTATAAACAGTACAATAAATGAAAAACAAATTGCATTTTCTACTCAAATGTGTTTTTACAACCCAAAACTCGTAATAAAACAAAAAATTTGGAAAAAAAATTGCAAAGTTCCCTCTAAATATTCTGTTCTCAGATTTCTTTCCAAATATTACTAGAAAATGATGGTGTGTGACAACAAAAAAAGTTTCATCCCCATATCGTCACCGGAAGACTGCTTAACTTCCCCCCTGACTCGTAATAAAACAAAAAATCTCGAAAAAAATTTCAAAGTTCCCTCTAAATATTCTGTTCTCAGATTTCTTTCCAAATATTAC
>CAJFCO010000087.1:336701-363134 GCA_904066015.1 Synergus gifuensis
CAAGAAATGATGGTATGTGACACCAAAAAAAATTTCATCCACGTATCGTTACCGGAAGAATGCTTAACTTCACCCCCAAAACTCGTAATAAAACAAAAAGTCGCGAAAAAAATTTCAAATTTCCCTCTAAATACTCTGTTCTCATATTTCTCTCCAAATATTGCTAGGAAATGATGGTATGTGATACCAAAAAAAGTTTCATCCCCATATCGTCACCGGTCGACAGCTCAAAATCATCCCCAAAACTGGTTATAAGAAAAAAAACATACCATCATTTCCTAGTAATATTGGGAAAGAAATCTGAGAACAGAGTATTTAGAGAGAACTTGGAATTTTTTTTCGCGTTTTTTCTCTTATTACCAGTTTTGGGGATGAATTTAAGCTGCCGACCGGTGACGATTTGGGGTTGAAACTTTTTTTGGTATCACATACCATCATTTCCTAGTAATGTTGAGAAAAAAATCTGAGAACAGAGTATTTAGAGAGAACTTGGAATTTTTTTTCGCGTTTTTTCTCTTATTACCAGTTTTGGGGATGAATTTAAGCTGCCGACCGGTGACGATTTGGGGTTGAAACTTTTTTTGGTATCACATACCATCATTTCCTAGTAATGTTGAGAAAAAAATCTGAGAACAGAGTATTTAGAGAGAACTTGGAATTTTTTTTCGCGTTTTTTCTCTTATTACCAGTTTTGGGGATGAATTTAAGCTGCCGACCGGTGACGATTTGGGGTTGAAACTTTTTTTGGTATCACATACCATCATTTCCTAGTAATGTTGAGAAAAAAATCTGAGAACAGAGTATTTAGAGAGAACTTGGAATTTTTTTTCGCGTTTTTTCTCTTATTACCAGTTTTGGGGATGAATTTAAGCTGCCGACCGGTGACGATTTGGGGTTGAAACTTTTTTTGGTATCACATACCATCATTTCCTAGTAATGTTGAGAAAAAAATCTGAGAACAGAGTATTTAGAGAGAACTTGGAATTTTTTTTCGCGTTTTTTCTCTTATTACCAGTTTTGGGGATGAATTTAAGCTGTCTACCGGTGACGATATGGGGATGAAATTTTTTTTGTTATCACATACCATCATTTCCTAGTAATATTTGGAGAGAAATCTGAGAATAGAGTATTTAGAGGTAACTTTGAAATTTTTTTCGAGATTTTTTGTTTTATTACGAGTTTGGGGGTGAAGTTAAGCATTCTTCCGGTAACGATATGGGGATGAAACTTTTTTTGGTATCACATACCATCATTTCTTAGTAATATTTAGAGAGAAATCTGAGAACAGAATATTTAGAGGGAACTTTGAAATTTTTTTCGAGATTTTTTGTTTTATTACGAGTCAGGGGGGAAGTTAAGTAGTCTTCCGGTGACAATATGGGGATGAAACTTTTTTTGTTGTCACACACCATCATTTGCTAGTAATATTTGGAAAGAAATCTGAGAACAGAGTATTTAGAGGGAACTTTGCAATTTTTTTCCAGATTTTTTGTTTTATTACGAGTTTTAGGGTTGTAAAAACACATTTGAGTAAAAAATGCAATTTGTTTTTCATTTATTGTACTGTTTTATAGCCATTTAAGTGATAGAAAATGATTTAAAATGAATTTTTAAAAAATTTGTATTTTCGCTTATAAACGTTGCAAACGGCAGTTACACGATTATATCGAAAATAGGTTCCCACAATCTCGACCTATAATCTATAATAAAGTCGTTATAGATTAACTAATTAATTACACAATTACAATTTTAAACACTTGAATTTAGAAGAATTTTTATCTGAAAATTCAGGAAAAAATTGATAATAGTGTAACTCGGAACGCTTTGTGAAGATGAATGAATGCACCTGAACTGATCGTGGACCAGTCATGAGCAGGGCACGATTCGTTTTCATTGATAAAATCAGAGATCTCGATATCTATATCGCTTTAGGAAAGCCGATGAAACGAGGAAAAAAGATGAAAAGAAACGGGATCTCTTTCCGAGATGCTGTATTTCACATTAAAAGTCGATGTCGATGGTTAGCGCCTTATAGCTTCAAGATGAAGAAAAGGACTGTAAGGAACTTTGCGGTATATACAGAGGTAATTTTTGAGGCGTAACAAAGAGTTTATGAAAACAGAGTTGACTTTATTCCACCTTGACGCGTAGTATTTTTCAGTATTTTACCTGCTAAGTAGTGCTCAGTGACTCCCTTTTATGACGGGGTCCTTTGAATGTGCAGCCTACAAGCACAATAAGTACACCGCGCCTTGGGGGAGGCGCGCAATGAGTATATATAGCGCATTCTTGCGATACGGAATGACGCGAGAGGAATTATTAATACAAAGAAAAAGGCATTGTTAAAACTAGAGTAACAATCAGCTTTGTACGACGTGAAGGTAATTCCACCTTCTACTAAGGCAACTCTTGAGAATAAAGCTCGCTAAACTAGGATGCAAAAGAAGTGTAAGTTTCGCATCTTTCCTTTGTTCATCTTTCAGAAAATTAACTCGAGGAAGATGCACTAATTAACCCAGCAATTTTCAGCTAATTGTTAATTAATTCTCTCATCGGTTTTTAGTATTAAACGTGTGTTGGGAAAAAGGGGTTTTAATTATAGCTTATTTTTCTTCTTCTGAAAACTTCCTCGAAGGAAATTCAGTTAGAGTGAACGATTATTATAAATAATTGTATGAATAATTCTTTTGAATAATAACTACGTTAAGTATTTTCTTATCTTAAGAGCTGAATAAAAAAGTAAAGTTTTCATTCCTCTCATTATTTCTATAAAATAAATCATGTTGAATAATTATAGATGGTATTAATTATTTTCTTAACTTGAAATAAAATTTCCTGTAGAAAATTTTTATACTCACAAATCTCTCTTTTAAAGGATGTTTTTAAGTGTCTCACACTTCTCGGTTTAATAAAAACATAAATACTCGATCTCTGTTCCTCGGGGATTCACTCGCTTTAAAACAAGCTCTTTTCGATCAACGCAAGTGCATATTTGTTTCTTCATGAACGAGAACCAGAGACAGATTCTATTTCCGGATGACTCGTGCCGACCTCTCTGACAGAACTCAATTTTTTTCAGAAGAGTTGAAAAAAACAACTGATATATTGATTTTCAATTGAGTGGTGGAAAATATACAAACTTCAGAATTTGATGCTTCAACTGCACTTTTAAAATCGTCTATTTAGCTAGCACCTCCACAATCGAATTTATGTATTTCCAATATCTCATAATTTTGGGCTTTTTTTGATCATCAATAAAAATTTTTGGGCTCATTTACATTTTTCAAAAAATAGATTTTGCAAAAAGTTGAAAAAGGTAAGGGGGTAGTTCTTAGCATGAAGGAATGGATTCAACAAATTAGAATTGGTATTATTCAGGAGTTCAAAAGTCAGAAACCCTTTTAAAGTAATATTAAAGTAATATTTGCATGACAAAGGTGGGTAGTTTTTGGCATCAAGGGATGAAACCCAAAAGTTCATTTTGGGATATTCGTAGTAACCAAGTTGATTTTTGATAAGTAAGGGTTGTTTTTAATAACTTTCGTTTAGGGAATTCAAGAACCCAAAAAGGGCTCGAAATTATTGCGTTCTTCAATGTTTGAAAAATTGAACTTCTGTAATTGGGGATGATTTTGAAACTTAAGTTTTTGGAGAGTTTTTATTTTCGGAATTCAAGAGCCTAAAATAGCCCAAAATTATGGTGCAATTTATTTTTTTGTTATTTTCCACAGCAAAATCGATTTTTTGAAAAATGTAAAGGAGTCCAAAAATTTTTATCGGTGCCCAAAAAAAGTCGAAAAAAAGACCAAAATTATGAGATATTGGAAATACATAAATTCAAATAAATACGTGAATTGATGGATCTCTTTTAAAATGTAACCGAAAGCGTGACGATAATGACTTAATAATTTAATCCAAGTCAATAAAATTGACTTAAAGAATAAGGTGAACAAATTGAAAATAGGTGAAAAAGGGTAAATAGATGAAGACCTGTGATGACTGCAATGTAGAGGGCACAGTTAATTTGAAACACTTTAAAACTGAGAGTCATCCCTCTTTCAAAGCTTTGTAAAGTATAAACCTTACTCATCATATCTTATTTTTTTCGGTGATGAGTTTTACACTAATGATAAATCGGTCGGGCGGAAATGTTTGGGAAACGTTAATTAAGAAGTTGTGTCCGTTGATCGGAGTTCGTCAGCAGGGAGTCGTTTGGGGAGTTTGGGACTTGTGCAAACGCGTACGCACAGATGCACATGCATCCGTGCTAACGCGCATACTGACATTCACAAATTAACTCAGCCTGACTCGTCTTAATTTAAGACAAACTCGCACGACTTAAAGTTCCTGAACACGTGTGTGAAAGAGACAGAGGAGACGCCTGTCGTCGCTGTCGACGGCAGATGAGGTTCAAGGTATTCGCTCTTCGCAAGGAACCAAGCAAGAGAGCTTCTTTCTTATTGATCTTTTCACTCAGAAATTCCCAAACGCCTCCCAGATCAAGGGAGGAGCTAAACACCCCTACAGGCCGTTCTTGAGTTGTTTAATTACTTTTTGTTTCGCGTGCTCCGTCATTTATATCTCTCTCGTTACTCTCAGAGTTATTCGGAAGGAAATTCCTTTTTCATCTCTTTTCTTTTCATTTTTAGACACAACGAAATCCAACTCTTTCTAATAATAAGAGACGAGGAAAACTTTCACAAAAATGAAGCTTGTCACCATTTAGGATTCTAAAATATTAAGAGTAATTTTTGCTAATTCTTCTGAAATGAAAACTGGAGTTCTGACCTGTAAGAACCAGGTTTGATTGTTTCAATCAAGCTTCGAGTCTGCTTCGAGATTTCAAGACTGAAACGATTTAACATTTAAATCTTGTGGAGATATAAAATATTATGACTGCTTCAGTAACCCTTTAGAGATTAAATTTTACGTCTTAATCCTGTAATAAATTACGACAAGCATTGCGTTTTAAATCTTGGAAAATTTAACAACAGTGATTAAAAAAGGTTTATTTTTAATATAAGTCATAGCTTTGTCGGAAATATTGATGATCAAATTTTATCTACCATCTTCCCTTTACCAATTAATATTCAAAATCATTTATAAATTTAATTTTCTGAAAGTTTGTTCAAAGGGAGGCTCAATATTTCATCCAATAAAGAGAATATTTTATGACATACCCAAACTATCTCTCGAGCACTCCCTCTCAGTAACCTAATTGATTAATTTACAGCTGCATATTTTCCTTCAATTAATTATTCTTATCTGAATATCGTTAACGTCTTTTAAATAAAGGGGCGTTACTCAGAATTCCAAACACTCAGCGTCATACTCGAAGTTTTTTTAATTAACTTCTGTTTGTTTATTATCTAAAGATTCCTCCACCATCACTCTCAATTTTTATTCTTTTTTTCTCTCTTCTCTTTTTGTGCCTCTTTTTCTGCCTGAAAGAGACGTTTCCATACTTGCCGGCCTTTTAGTCTAGAAAATTATCTACATATGTACGAAAACTAAACTACTAAAGGCTGTCGAGTCGTCGTCAACTATTCGTTTTACTTCCAGGAAATCTTGAAACCGCAGATCGCAGGAAGAGGCGCCTGAAAATTGGAGGAAAAGGAAGCAGTTCATTTTTAAGGAAGCAACCTCGTGCTAAAGGTTGACGTCCAAATGGAAGCATCTGTGACGCATGAGCAGAAAAAGAGAAAAACACTTTTTCAATGTTACTTTTTTGTTTTAGCTTTTAGCAACCAAATCAAAGGATACGTGAATCCGCAGAAAAATATGATGTCGTTTATATTTATTAGGGTGACAGTGATAAGTCATTTATTTACTTATTTTAAAAAACGTCTTTATGTGTTCCTTTCTATGGAAAAAACTGTTGTCAAAATCCTCAGAATTTGCCAATTTCAGACAATGTTATTCCCCTTGAAACAAGAGATATAATATGTTATACAAAGATGTTGTACGTTATAACCCGACATGTTATACAAAGATGTCGCTACGTTCCTTACACATCTTTAACCATGTTCATTTTTCTTAAATACGCCCATTTTATTCGGTAAAATTCCTTAACAAAGCTCCGGGCAACGCCCACCAGTTGAATTCAGATTTTAACCACGCCCTCCTGGGTAGAAATTGCCCCAATTGATCCCAATCCAAATAGAGTGATATTAGGGAAACTATTTCCTCAAAATTCTAAACTGAGGCTACTAAAAGACCCCATTATGGTTGCTCTACACATACTTGGGGTTTGCTAGATAGTGCCTTAATTTAGACAGTAACGAGGGCTAATCAGGTCCTAACAAAACCCATGAAAATTCTTAATACAGTAATTTTGAAAACCATTTTGAAAAATCAACTTCGACTTACATAATTTAAAATTTCCAACTTAGTTTAAGATCCCAACCTGGGCCGTAGTACAATTTCTATCCGACTAGGCTACGCCCACTTTATTTAGCTACGCCCACTATTTCACTACGCCCCTTAATCAATCTCTTAGCCACAAATAAAATTTGTGAAACAATTGTGAAACAAATTGAAATACAACAATTGAAACGATTTAACATGGATCCATTGCAGAGTTTATGATCGTTCTGTAATTGTAACTTGTTTTCCTAAACATTTCAATTACATCTCTTTTTTCCTGATAAATAGAATGGTAAGGGTAGAAAATTAGCAATCGTGTTTTGGAGTGTATTTACGAGCAATTCCGTTACGCGTGGCTGAGTGAAAGCTGGAATTACGTTTTGCTCACGCGCTTCGTGGCCTAATCGATTAATGGTTGTCTAGCGGGCAGGGGTCGTAGAACAGAACGACCAAAACACTCGTTTCGGCATCTGGGAAGGGCGTAAGTCGCCAAGCACATGATTTCAAAGTGCAATATTTCAAGAAGGGTTTGCGGCCATGTTTCTCGATGACAGCGGTGTAATTTACGAGGGACGATATTAGCACTCGCGCCGAGTTTAAACTCTTGCTGCGGCCCTCTTTCTTCTTCGTCGCATCGCGAATATAGTTATCCGCCTGTCAATAGAAGAACTATGCGCCACCAAATCGGCCTTTTAACTTCACCAAAAGCTTACCGAAAGAGAAACTGACGTGAAACTAAAGTTTAGTGAGTGCCAAAGTTCTCACTTTATGTGCCATCCATTGTCAAATATCTATTTTTTTATCTTTTTATTACAGATTGGTTTGATTTCCTTATTGTCTGTTGAAAAACTAATATCAAAACTAGGCTAATTAAAACTTTAGGCAGTCGAGTCTGTTATCGGTCAAAATGAGTGAAAACAGGATATGCCCATCTGTTGATCTAGATTATATCTAAAAGGTCAGATTGACCCTCTAATTTTTGACTGTTCAAGTTTGAACCTATTCAGTTTTCTCAGTATATAAGTTCCAACATTTCCTATCTTAAAAAAGTGGTGTCACGAAATCCTATCTTAAAAAGTTGAAAGAAGAAAAACAAACTAATGGCGCAAAAAAATTTCAGGAAAACCTTCGAAATACCTTAAAATTCGTTAAGATTTCTTAAAACTCCCAAAAACCTCTTGAAATCCCTTAAAAATTCACAAAAACGATTAAAATCATAAATGCCTTGAACTCCAAGTTAAAACTCATAAAAAAATCTACAAATTCCTAAAAACCACTTGGAATTTCTTAACATTTAAAATCTTTTAAAATCTTTATAAATCTTATCAAATTTCATGAAATCTTTAAAAATTCTACAAAATATTTTAAAAATTAGAGAAATCAATAAAATTACCTGAAATAACTTTAAAATCCTTTAAACCTCATAAAATATTCTAAAACTCATAGAACTCTTGAAATCTTTTATAATTCGTGAAAACTTCTTAAAATTCTTAGAAAGTGCTTGAAATTCTTGAAATTATACGATAAAATTTAAATTCCCTTGACGTCCTTTAAAATCTATTAAAATAAAATTATTAGAAATCTCAATAAATTCCATGAAATCCTGAAAATTCTATAAAATTTTTTAAAAATCAGAAAATCCCTTAAAATTATTAAAATATCTTGACTTCTTTTAAAATTCCTGGAAATTTTATTATAAAATTTAAAGTCCTAAATTCCTTCTCTTGAAATTCAATGAATTCCGTTAAAATTCCGCGAAATATCCTGAAATACCTTAAAATTCTCCGAAATCTTTTTAAAATCCTAAAAATCCTTAGAATTTTGTAAAAATCACTTGAAAATGGTCAAAATCCATTAAATTTCCTATAGAAACCTCTCGAAATAAAAATAAAAAAGTGATGTAACGAAATGTCCCTAAAATCTCGGATACATTGTTGTTTCAAACCTACTCTCTAAATTTGAATCAGCAAAATTTCATTGGATTTTTAATGACTTGAAGTTGTAAGAAATTAAATAAATAATCGTGCGCGTAGCGTCTGCTAGTTATTTAAAAAAATTGAAAGAATGCATGGCGTTTTTAAGATTACGAGTATTCAATGCTATAAAGATACTTTATCCACCTTTTCCCTATAAAAGATACTAAACAAGATTACCGATAATGTTGTATATTAGCACTTTTACCCAACCAGACGAAATTCTCTTACAGTAGGGAGATCGAATCACGAAACAACCTTTCGCTTCCCCTTCGACGGTCGTTCAGAACCTACCCCGGAGGACCCTTTTTTGGTGGTGTAGGGGTAACAGATAGCCGGAGAACGCGACACGAAGTTTATTGATTCGGAGACAGACGGCAGAGATATTGGAAGGCTGTACGAATTCGCGATCAATTTACATAACCTAACTCAATTCGATTTCAATCTTCCGCTCGATACGTACGCCGAATACATATCGATCTACGTGTAAGGAATGTGCGGAAATGCGAGCACTATTACACAAAGCTTGACAATTTTTCGCGGAAATAGAATGACCGAATGCAAGCAGAACATAACGATAAATAAACACTGATATAATTGATTTCAGCGAGTGCATCATTCGTAGGGTGACCAGATGGGTCGGATCAAAAACCGGGACACTAAAATTTTCCATGTACCCCCCCCCCCACCCTATATAAAAAAGTCACAAAAAATTTTTCTCATGTTTTTTTTATTTTTTTATTTTTTTATTTTATTATAAATACTTGAAAACATTTTAAATAATCTTTTTTTGCATAAATAATCTTTTTTTTATCTTTTTGCATAAATAATCTTTTTTTTTTATAAAATTGTAGAAATTTTTTAGTTTTATGTGATTTTTACGAACACCGGGACATTCGTAATAAATGGACGACCCCTTCAGATTGAGAGAGTAAATTCTTTCGTTTTTTTTTCCATGCAGTTTTTAATCGTATCAATTATTTCGTTGAAGTCCAATATTCAATTCTATTTTCCTTTTAAAAATATTTTTCCGGAGAGAAAAACTAGTAACTTGGATGGTAACAATCAACTTTTTTAAATAGTAACTTTGATTAAGAAAATAACTGAATTAGTGAAACCTATTTTCTATATACTAATTTTTCCTTTGATGCGAAGAGAAGATTATAAATCATATTTGACCCAAGTATATTTTTCTGCAAGGATAATAACTGCTCTCACGACATTTCTGTCAAGCGTGCTAGGCAAATCAATATAACCGTTCCTGACGTTGTCATGTCGAAAACAAAATTGCTCTACTTTGATTTCACCCATACTTGCATACTTATAAAACTAGAATACTTGCAGTTTAATTCCAAGCATGATATATCAGTTCATTTAAATTTAAATAGAAATAATGTGAACAATGACATTTGAATATTCAAGATCAATTAACACTCTTCCTCTTCAAATTAAAATTGAATCCCTATCATACATGGAGAATTTGCATTAAATTTGAATTGCTCTGCGTCCAAGTTTTGACTAAAGCTCATACTCTCTTAGTCGTAAAGGTTCTAAGGGCACAATCTTCCTCTAAAATGTAAGCGGAGCTTAAATCTTTGTTTATTGGTTATCGACCTCACGGTTACTGGTGGTAATTAAATTAATACCTATCGTAAATTGTTTAACGACTAAGTTGCAAGAAATCAGTGTTTCATATCATCGAAATATATGCTCGGAAATATGCTCTATAAAAGTAAATGAAAAAAAAATATTATATGGATGAAAAAGTATATAAAACTATGCAATGTCTTTCTGTTTCATATATACGTAACGGAAAACATAAAACAGTAAAAGTCATGCATTTTAAAACTATTACAAGAAACTTGGAAGTTATTGGCTGCCACCTTTTGTAAGACGATTGAGTTTCAAATTTCAACATAAACTTCAGTAGCTCTGCGAACGACATGTTCGACACTTTGAAGTTTCTTAAAGGAATGTTTCTGTTCACTGGAAAATAAGTTTCGCTACCATATCGGTTAAATATAGATTGGACATCTGATCGGTTGGGAAAAGCTATTTCTTTGAGCATCTCAATCAATCATTTGGTTGACATAGTCTAAGTTCGAAGAGACATGTTCAAGAGACACTGAAATTCTTAATCAATAAAATTGTTGGAAAAGTAACTTATATATATCTTCTCACCCTCGCAAAATTTTATCAAACTTTGCTCTTATCGGCACCTTCAAACTCATTCCTTAATCAAAACATTCTGATATCAATTTATCTCTATAGGATAAACTATAAACGCAAAAAGAATTTTTCTTTTATCCTTTGCCATAAGAATATCAACAAAATTTGATATACGTACTTGTTTTTTTCTCAATACCCTTTTAGGAATAGTGAATAACTTTTTTTTTATCTCTTTTCACCTTAGTGAACGGGGTTCCAAGGACTGGATGTAACTTCCTGAAATTAAGTTGCACTACTGTGGAAATATATTCTGAATAGAGTGTGTCGCACTGAATGTAACTTATGAAATATGTACATTTTCATGAGTTATATCACGTAAATTCCAAGGTTAAAAGAAAATCGCAAACATATATATATATATATATATATATATATATATATATATATATATATATATTAGAGGAGGAAAACTTCACAGTAAACACAAATATCAGAAGTCATTTTGACACAAAAAGTATAAAACTTCTTAGGGTACCATTCAAGAAACAAAAACAAAGCTTATCTTTGATCCACTCCAATATATAAAGAAGGTTACAAGATATTTTCGAATTTCAAAACTTGATTTTGTACATCACGTAATGGTTTTGATTAAATGCCATAAATTTTCTAATAATATTACACCCCACATTCATTAAATTATTTTCAACGAAAGAAATATTCAAAAATAATTAGAATTCGGTTTAAAATATAATTTCTAACCATTTTTCTAATTTTTACTCTAGGAAAATACCGAAATACTGTGAAGAATCCGTAACTTTTTTCCGCGTTAAACCTCCCTCGAGCCATGAGGAATATTTATATAGAGTTTCAGACTAGTCGTACAAAAGGAGGAAAATAAAGGTAAAATATACCATATTTACTCAATATAAATTACAAGAAAAGCGTCAAATGCAGCATTCGCATGCATGAAATGTTGCTGACAAAGCATGAGGATTATAGGTTTGCAAAAAGCAGGTTTGCCTGAAGCAAGATTTTAAACAAACGGTGCTATGTTTAGAATCTGAAGTGAAAACTAGTTCAGCACGCAATCTATGCCACAGACAAGTTACCAAACGAGAGAATATCGCGTTAGTTCGGTTCAAAGAACTATTTCAGAGAGTAGTCGTGAGTTTATCATTCAGCTACTGCAAGTACCGAGACATTAATTTTTATAGTACCACCTCCACTTCCGGGCATACGTGTCGTTACGTTCGTAAAGCGTCCGTCGAAGTGAACTAGTTAACCAAAATAAATGGAAAACATAAAGTTTTCACCACGCGGTTTGACCGCGCTGTAAATTCCCGTCGAACGTACGGGAAAACTTCCCCTTTGACCGTTTAACTATTTAAAGGTGCGAGAGCTCAAGAAGAGACATTCGACCGAGTTATGTACTCTAGCTGCCCTCGGGAGAAGAAGAAGGCAGTTTAAGTTTCGCTTCTTCCTCATTTTTTTTACTCTTACACTTTATTTCTTTTTATACTTTCCTTGCAGACCCTTTTTTCACTCTAGTATCTTGTACTTACAATTAGCAAGTCGTCTCCTCTTAATTCCTTTAATTCGCTATCGTGTAAAGGAATCAATTAGCTACAAGTAGCTAGCACTAAAAAACTAGGAGAGTTCGATAAACAGACTTTGTAACTATCTTTCAGTCAATTTTCCCCTACATCAACCGAATTAAAGATATCTACAAAGGTTCATTACTACATTAAATTGAATCCATAAAAAGGGCATAAGGGGTTCCTATACATATATGTAACTAGGAACTTAACGATTGTTCCAGATGGAAAAATGACCTACCCAAAACAATAAAACTTGTTATATTCAGAACATCATTTAGTTTCCTTCATATAACGAGACGGTTCATGAAATAAAAGTTCTTTTAAAAGCCTGCTTTTACCGCAGATTTTTAACCCAAGATTCTGCATGAATTATGCATGAATGTAATTCAGATTCAAGATATTTAACACTTTAAGACTTATGAGTCTGATGTGTAAAATTATCAAGAACTAAAATCCAATTTAATCCACATTCTCGCAGTGTCAGAAGTTGTTTTGCAGAGTTTCATTTTCGCCGAGTGACAAGAGCAAGAGTTACTTACGAGATTACGAATATGTATTATTCACGGATGAATACAAAATCAGTTGCCAACAAAGTAGTACGTACCTGCAACAAAGGAGAGAGTGAGAGTCTTTGAGAAGATCGTTTACGTGAGGTAATAAAGAATAAAATAAATATGCAAGTAGTTTCGTAAGTACGCTGGTAGTGCATTCGGTCAATTGGCCGATTACGTAAATAGCAGTCATATTTCTATCTTACATTCACCTTAACTTACCCTTAGAGAAATCGACGACCTGCTAGAAAATTTCCTTGCTCTCGTTCGTCACATTCTGTACTATCGACCGCTAAAGGGTGGCAGGCATGCTCTAACTTGCCCTTATGCTGCCACCCTCTATTTCCTTCTCTCTCATTTTCCACCCATCCCCTAACTTACATATATATATATATATATATATCTCTTCCTAGCCGTCATCCTTCCTCTCGCCACGTAGACGCGTATTACGTGTCTTCCTCCCCTTTCCCCTTAATGTTGAATGTTCTATAGTAGTGATATATAGTGATATAGTCTGCACCTACACCCATATAGTCCTATATACTTTTCTTTAACGATGTAAGAATAACTCCCCTTCCCCTCCCCAATTTAAATGGCGAGAATAAGGCAAATCTCATCTGTCACTGAGTTAGAGTTCGAAGGTCCCCCTACCGTTTATTTAAATTAAATTTTATTTAATGCTAATCTAAAAGGAAGGGGATATTGACATCGAAAGAAAAATTCCCCTCAGGTTACTTATTTATTGTTTAGAGTTCATTCCTCATTTGCCTTCATTTTTTTTTCAAATGCAGTAACTTTTTACAAGAGAGATTTACTGGGGAAGATAGTGTTTGAATAATAATAATAACAATTGATTGATCGATAAAGTATTTTAAAAAATACAATTAAAAAAATCATGTCAAAGGAAGATGCATTACTTTTTTTTTTACAAGTTTAAATTAATGAATGGCTCACAGAAAGAAAAAGTCTTGAATCAAGCCCGAAAGTCTAGTTTGTGTTACAATTTAAGTCAGTTTTTGGGCTTAAATTTAGTTATAAATTGTAACACAAACTAGACTTTCGGGCTTGATTCAAGACTTTTTCTTTTCTGTGCTAATAGAAGATTGTAGACTAATTTTTTGTCTTATTTTGATACTAAAGACGACCAACTTTATCTCAGGTGAGTAATAACTTTGACCGTTTCATAGAACGACCGCTCGTAGAGCCTAACAAGCTTTTTTCATTAGCTATCCTAGCATGGTAACTTTCCTGATATTTTATTAAATTCCATCTCGCTTCATTTCCGTAACCCCTTTAATATATTGAATTATTTCCGGCAATTGTACTAAAAAATGTAAGTGACTGAAAATTAAGTGAATTTTGTAATACTTTCAATCTTTTTGAATATATCTTTTACATTTTTTGAAATCTCTTAAATCCCTCTAAAATACGCAGAAACTTCTTGAAATTCTTTAAAATTCTGCGATAACATTTAAAAACCCTTTAAATCCTTTAAAATCCATTAAAAGTATTAAAAATCGCGTCAGATTCCATAAAATTTTTTAAAATTCCATAAAATCTTTTAAAAATCAGAAAACTTTCTTGAAATCCCTTAAAATTATTAGAAATCTCATGAAATTCAACAAAATCTGTTAAATATCATAAAAAGTCTCTTGAGTTCTCTTTAAATTCCTCGAAGTATCATGAAAAGATTTAAAATCCCTTAAAATTCCCTAGAGTTATTAAAAATCTTTTAAAATTTTATGAATTCCTTTAAAATTCCGCGAAATATCCGGAAATTCCTTAAAATACTGCGAAATCTTTTAAAAATCCTAAAAAATCCTTTTAAAATTCCATTCTAAAACAGTGATGTAACGAAATTTCTTTAAAATCTCGTATACATTGTTGTTAAAAACCTACTCTTTAAATTTGAATCAGCGAAATTCATTAACTTTTGAATGACTTGAAGTTATAAGTAAAAAAAATAATCGTGTCTTGGTTTACCAATAGAATAAAAAGAAGATAAACTAGGAAAACATCCATTTTTCAATAAAATACAAAAAATGTTTAGTCCTAAATGAAATTCCCGGGGTTTTCCCGGTTTCCCGATCCGCTAGACACCCTGGTTATTATATGTATTAATTATTATAATTATTACTTATAGTACATTTAATTATATGGGAAGAAATGTTAGATTCTCAGTACTAAGAATAACTCAATTTTAATAGCTAGAAATAATTTAGACGTTGAAGGGTTATGAACGGGAAGTGTCTGATAAAAAAAAACGTCTCTTAGTCTGCTTAAAATCCTACTAATTGATAGCACTCATCGCGCCCCTTGATGGTCTCTTTTATCAGTAAGCCGTCTCTTGAGAGGCATGTCTTGAGTATTATTTGCTTTCCTTTCTCTTTGAAAGTTTAGCGACTCAGATGGTATCAACATCCACCTTCTTAGAGTTTCGAGTATTGAATTTCAGTAGTGAGGGGAGAGAAAATAATCCCACAAGAAAAAACACAGTCGACCTCAAAAAATACAATTCCTCGGCGTTAAGAAAATTACATTCGTCTTTAATGATGACAGTCCAATCACTTAAAAGTTTAAAAGTTCAGACCGAGGTTCAGACTAGATTCTTCTTTAGAGTTTCGATTCTTTAGAGTCTCGAGTCTTTCAGACATTTAGACCCTTGGCCCTAAATAAGCGGAAGTTTCCGTGTGCGATCGTATTTCACAGCTAAAGTTAAAACGTCGTGTTTTGTGCGTGTTGGTAGGTGAATGTGTGCGCACTTGCAGGGCAACCGAGGGGCAACACACATGTTGTACTTGGATGACTAGGGCAGGACTGCACTTAAAAGTAAATGGTGCCCTTTGCCGCCAACAATGCCAATGGGGTCTCCGCCTTTCTTCATCTTTCATTCTTCTTTCCCCTCAAGTGAAGCAGCGGGACAAGAACAAAAAGAACGCGAGGAAGAACCCCAGCCCCTTCGCTCTCGCGATGTCGTTTGCTTTTTATCAGTCAGTATAACCTATAAGTCTATACCTATAGTCCTACACATTTCTCTAACGGCGCATCGTAGAAATCGTAATGTACGAGCCTTTTTTCGGAAGTTCGCTCAACAAACATTCCCACATTGAACCTCAGCCCCAATCCTCGAATACAGAGTGTCGCATTTTCCTCCCTATTGCAACTTACACTCTCGAAAGCCAAAGTTACAGACATTACGGAGAGCGAAAAACTCTTCTTGTGGTCGAAAAGTTCGATTCGATTTTTTGTTTTCTTTTTTTTTTGTTTTGTTTTTTGTGGTACTATTCCAACAGTTCTTTCAGAGATAAAGGGAGTAATATAGAAGCTGAGGAAGTGAACAATGCGGGAATTCAGATCTGAATGGTTTGTGTTTGTAATTGTTCTATTGAGGATTATTAATTATTGTATTCTATTTACTTGAGAATTGTAAATTGCCCTGATTTGACATTCAATTTTGTAATGGACATAATATTTGGGAACCAGAAATTCAAACTGTCATATTATGATATATTTAAAGTAAATATAGTCATTTGGAAAAGTATAAAAGCACGTAATATATGTATAACTGAGAAAAATCTCGAAGAACTCTATACACAATTTAATTTCGTGTTCTTTTTTTAGAATATTTCAGGATGGAAAACGCATGCTACGAAGTAGTCTAAATGTAATTTCCGCAAATTAATTCACACTCAGAAAAGGTATTCTGGGTCGAGCAGGTAGACTTCAATTTTACTAATGAAACGTGTAGATTTTTAAGAAGTAAATCCAAGCTTTTATAGAAATGCACGCAAGCACACAAAATTTTATCATAAAGAAGAGGTTGCGATTTTAAAGAACTTAAAAAAAATTTCAAAAGAATTCAGAGGAGTTTCAAGATTTTCAAGTAATTTAAAAAATTTGTTAAGGATTTTCAAAACGAATCTTTTCAATTAAAATTTTTGGAATGTTTGAAGAGTTAATTGAAATTTTGAAACACTTTCACATAAGCTTTCGATCTCTGAGCCATAATCCAAGCCAAGTATGAAATCCCAAAGTTAAACAATCAAAACACGAAAGTTAGAAATCCTTCCACGTGAATAACTAGAGTCTTAGAACTTTAAATTAAATTCGTCCTTGTCATTAATTGCAAGTATTTGCAGCCTAAGCTAAACGGCAAATGGAGAAAAAAAATAATATGGCTGCTAGCCTAAATTCGTTATAACATGCAAGACGCTCGTCTCAATTAAGGTTGTCGTTGAGCGCAGAACATGACTGGTTCACAACTGAGGTTCTGACATGAGTTTAATTTTAAAATAGTTTTTTGCACAAAAGAACTAATAAATAAAAAATGATTACATCTAAAGTGTACACTTAAGCAGTATTTATAAACGAACTAATGTGTATGTTCATTTTCTCCTGTTTGTACAAAAGTGTTTATCTGTTTGTAAATATGGACACTAGTTACTCAGACAGCACATATAATGACTACGTTTGACTATCTTCATTTTCATTTAGGTGAAAAGTATCTGTAAACGTTTCACAATAGTCTATTACCTTTTTAAACACTAGGTTGAAAACCCCTTGAGCGTCAGGCTCAAGGCTTCTAGCCTGCCAGTACGCAGATAAGTAGATAACCGAGTACGTGACTACCTGTGTATACATTTACTGTGCTTCACGATCCCGAGTCACGTGCAGGTGTTTGTCTTTGGACTTACAACGTGGTCAGCACTTCAGTTTTATACCTTTGGCTCAAAAGGACGTGAATGGGATTACATTCTGAAAATATCGCATTATATTCAATTTCCTCATAAACTACCAAAGAACCAACGACCGAATCAGACGCTCTTTGTGAAGTTATATACGATCATTCAAGTTAAATTGCTTTATTCTACTCCGGATAAGAGATATATCTTATGTAAGATAAAAAAAGAGTTTGGTTGAAAAAATGGGTTGGAAATGGTGGAAGGTTTGAATTTTGGCAAATTCGAATTATTACCAAAAACAAAAAAAAACCTAGAGAGATACATAAAAACCAGAATCTACATAATGAAGGATAAAATAAAATAAATAATAATAAATCTGATGTCAGTGTAAAGGGATCATTTAAAAAAAAATCTCGAAAATATAGTATTATATGTACATAGAAGGATTAAGGAAAGCTTAAGTCCTTGTTGAATTAGGCTCGGATGTCCCCAAATTCTGCCGAATTCGTTCTGAACTGATACTGATGGAGGAACTAATGGGTCTGATTTAAGTGCGGCTAATTCCAGTTTCCACTAAGGATTATCGTCTTGAAGTGGTTTTCCAATCAAATCTGTACCCAAGTGCACCCAGTCTTCGAATCTCTTGAGAGTGAATGAGGTACCATTGTTCAGCTTGAACTAGCATTCTGAGGTGTAGAATAGAACCTTCATTACGACAGTAATAGAACCGTATATAAAATTTCGGAAATTGGAATCTTGGTAATAGTAAAAAAAGGAAAACTCAACTGACAATTCCTTCTGTTCATTTCCATTACTTAACACCTATCCTTTTGCTCAAAACGTGTTCAATATCTTTATATTCTCTTATTTTATCATTTATATCGATCAAAAATAGGTAATAAAGTGGAATGTAAAATGTTTAGATGTTGAATATTTTATAGAGGAGAAATTCAATAAAACCGTTATATAAAAAATCTTTTCAATGAAACTATTATAGCTTCGTGTACTCAAACATTTTAACAAGTTTCAGTTTCGGCAAACAGTAAAATGGCAATTTGTTCAATTTAAAATTGAAAAATTGTTTATACGCTTAAATTGGTTTGCATTTAAATTTGCAGGAATGTATTCCAAAGGGAATAACAACAAATCGTATCGCTTTTTATAATCTGAAAACTTTGTAAACTTTAATAATTTTAAGCTTGGATAGGTTTAAATGGCAAATTTTAAAATCTATATTTCAAAATCGAATATGTACAAATTTCATGACATTCACATTAAATGGATAAGACGTATCATTTTCGTAGACTTTTGGTCGCTGAATTCGAATCTGAAAGCGACATTTTTCAATCACGTTAGATTTTTGAGTAAATTGTAATTTAGTTGTATTTTATAAATTTTCGGTTAAACAATTATATTAATCACGTTTCAATGAAAAATCACTTATACAAAGTATGCTATAAATTAATTTACGACGGAGCTTGTCTATTTTAAACTTTGTACCTTTGATTAAATATCCTCTAAATTTCACAAACAGTTCTTTACCTATCGAATCTAAGCTAAAAAAAACTCTCCCAAAAAAAGCGTTCGTGAAGAAAACGGCATTTGCTAGGAACAAATACAAATTTCCTGATCGATCAGAGGTCCGCCTCTTCTTTCTCCAGCCATTTCCAGCTAATCTCTGGAATTCGAGATTCTTATTTGTTGCAGCCCGAAGGGAATAAAAATACCTGCAACATTCTTCTAATTTCCTTGAGCACCGCCGAGCAATTAGTCGAATACTATATAGATTGAAACCCTCGTTCAAGCCTCTTATTCTGTTGGAAATTAGGTCCATTAAAGAACGACCTTGAGGCTTGAGGACCTTACAAAGTGGTTTTAAATTTAAAGAAGGAACTACGCCGACGCGAACGCAAAGGGAACCATTGACTTTGAGTCATGTGTCTTAACTAACACGTACCAAAATTTTTCATTATTTCACAGTGGCGGCAGGTACAACCAATTCTGTCCCTTCTAGACCCGCCCAGAAGGGACTCAAGATAATTATCTGGCGATGTTTAAAGCAAAGATGCAGCATCAGGAAAAGAGTGGGCGTGAAGATAAAGAGTAGCCCAAAAGTTAAGGTCTTTTTTTTTAAAAAAAAAAAAGAAAAGAAAAGAAAAGATGTCATGGTAACAAGAAACCAGGGAAATATTTTATAGAAGGCAAGTCACATTGACAGGGAAAAATAGGGGAATTTGGGGAATTACGAAACTTTTTTATTAAAATATGGGACTTTCCCCATATAAGAAGAAAGGCAAGAAAATGATATAGTAATCAAGATAATGCAAGCAAGGTTAAGATGTAGTCTTAATAAAGCTTAAGATGTATTGACCCAACAAAAAATTGTGTTTAATATAACTTTTGATTGATACTGTAAATTCCTTTCATCCCCCGATTTTCTGGACCAGCGGACACCCTAAAATTTTTAAACTAGAGGAAATGGGGGACAATTTTTGAAAATAGAATACTATGGTATGAACAAAAGAATATAGGATAAATTGAGGAAATGGGGTCTGGGCTATGAAGTCTGAGAAGGCTGACGAGTTCGGATAAAAGAATGGGGTTAGATGAGGTATATTGTTTTGGCAACTCGCGTGATAGAACGTGGCATCATCTTTTTTTCGGAAACTAGATGCACGTCGAGGCGTATCGATCAAACGGAAGTGTTTCATCGATCAGAAGCAAGCGACATGCTTCTGCGACAGATGGACTAATCCAGGAACGACATTGTCTGCAAGTTGAAAAATTAGGGTGTAGGGGGAGTAATTTTTATCCTCTATTTTGACACCAACCGAGGTGTAAAAAGCCTTGTCGGATTTATAGTCGAATCCGGCTGGCATCTTTTAACGTCGCTATCGTTAAATACCGTGGGTAGAAGGACCTTGTCGAATAGGAGTCTAAATAATGAGCTGTCTAAAGAAGAGATGAGTCGGTAAGAAAGATTTTTATTTTAATTAGGAGCATCCTTTGTTGAAGAATAGCCGGGATATTTATTCTCATGATTTAGTGGTGTCAAATTAAAAAATACCCTTACAAATTTCTTCGAAAAGTATAGTTGCTAGTTGAAGTTTTAAAAAATAAAATCTATATCTATCTATATTATAAGTACATAAAGCTAGATGTATGAATGTGTGTATGGATGAATGTGTGTATGGATGTATGTGTGTTCCGAATAGGCGTCATAAAGTCATTAGGATTTTTTAAAGGCGTTTTCATGAAAGTGCTTGAAAATGTTTAAAGCAACATAAAATCTTTTAAGATACTTCTAAATCTTTTGTAATCCCGTCAAAACCCTAGTAATTCCACAAAATCAATTAAAGTATCTTGAAATCCTTTGAAACTTCTGTCATCTGAAATTTCTTTAAATTCCGAGAAGCGCCGGTTAAATTTCTGCAAGTGATTTTTATTCATAAAATTATTTAAGGCGAACTTAAAATAATTCAAAATTAAAATGTGTAATATTTTGATGAAATTATTATAATCCTATTTTAGACATTATAAGCAGACGAAGCATACTAAACTGAATACTTAATTGAGGCGCAAACATGCGAAATACGTTTCACCCTCGCGATCATTTTGGCGTTTATGGGTAGATTGAAGTTACACACATTAGTCGATAACTGACGAGTAACTTCGAGTGGTTTGAGTAAATGGTTCGTACATACAAGGCAAAAACGATTAAGTCAATACCGTGTACAAATAGTAGGGTAATTACTCGAAATGTAAGTTTAGTACGAGAGGAGAATTTACCTTGAAACAGAAGACAAACTTTCTCACTTTGGATCTGTTGTTAAAACTTACACGAATTGGTGAAATAAGAGTTTCAAATTGACAAGTTCCACTCTAAAGCTGTCTCGTACTCAGACTTCTAATTTCTATTACTTGCATAAAAGGCTAGAAAGTTGTTTGATATTTATCTTTTCAAATTTTTGGAATATTCTTGAAAATTTTTCACCTAAACGTACAAAGAAATTTGTCAATGCTAAAACTTTTCTGTTATGCTTTCCAGTTTTCTCCAAATACTACAAAATTCTCTTTGAATTATTCTGAAGCAATCATGTTAACGTCAACCTTTCCTAAATTCCCTCAAAGGGCTTGAAATATTTGATAGCGTAATGAAATATTCAGTGTCGTAAGTTATAAAAACTGTAATGAAGAAGATACAGCAAACTGTAGACAATTTCAAAGATATATAGCTTCATGAATAAATCATGTTGTATCTGTATATGAAGTCGATACAAAAGAGAGAAGATATATAAAAAATCCTTTGACGATTAATTAACAAAGGATGAAGCAAACAAGAGTTAGTTAGATTCTAGTAAGAGAACTTTTTTCGTGTTTTTATTTTGAACAAACTCTAAGTAAGTCTAGGAGGATCTTGTGGTTGAGTTTAGTACGTGAAAGGCAATGGTAGAACTTTAGTCAATTCCTGGGTAAGTGCATAATATCAAGTTAGATCTTTAGTGCTCCTGCAGCATGAAGAAGCAAGTCAAGCTCATTACTCATGAATGTAGGAGTGAAGCTCACTATCACGTATCAGGTGGAAATCAACTTGGAAGGAGGTGAAAGTTGCTACAGTGTGGAACTGGCCTCCATCGATTTCTCAAAGAAAGATAACTTGATTTCAGATCAACCACAGAAAGCACTAAAAAGTTTTTCCGAACCGAAACTGGTGAAACACTCCCAGCTACCACCCGTGTTTACACGGAGGCAAACCAGCGTAAGTAACAGTTCGGATTAACAACGCTTGTGCCACGTTTACACGGCCGGGTAAGCCGGTACCAATGGAAAAAGGGAGAAAACCAGAAAATCGTACCGACATCGCGTGGTAACGACAAACGATCGAAAATCAACGGTAAAAAGAACACCTAGAACCCGGAAATTGGTTTAGCTGATTCATCCTTTCTTTTAGACAATTCCGGAATGCCATTTAAAAAATAGAAAAAAGATATACCAGAAGTTTTTAAGGTTCAAGTGAACGAAATATTTCTTTTTCCAATTCTATTTTATCAAGAAATATTGTTCCAACTAAAAATAATAATAGGTATTACAAGTTTCTTTCATACAGAATTATTTTCAAGGCAAATCGTTCACTTTAACGTTCAGAACTTTACAGTCATGAAAAAAGATGAAGGGAAAATAGAGAGAAAACAAAGTAGTGGAATGAAGACTTTATGCAAGAACTTCAGATATAAAGCTCGCAGTTTATAAACTTCTTTTCAAAAGATAGAATCGGATTTTTCCCTATCATAAAAAAAGGTAGCGATTATATCGAAAATAGATTAACGCAATCTCGAAATCTGAAGTGATTGCGTAAAGGTATTCAGTTAGTTTCAAAATATTTTTAGGTATTTCAAGAAATTTTAAATAATATTAATTAAAACTAATTCTATTAGTTAATTAACAAAGAAAAACAATTTAATGGGTCTTTGTCTACTTTGTATTAAAGCACATACCTGCGATTATAGACATATTTTACTATTCCTGCGAAACTTTAGAAGGATCCTGGCTGACTACAATGAACAATATTTTATCTCATAACTGAGAGCGTGCGCCGCTAATTTTAATGAAAAGTTTTCAACTTTGTAAAGAACTTAATAAAAAGGATGTGTCTTTTTACTACTTGCAGTGGGAAAACTTACGTAAGGAGGAGTGCACGAACCTTTTCAGGCGCTTTCATCCTCACTGCCGATGCCTCGTGAACGAAATAAAAGATAAGAAAAAGCTTTCAAACGAAAGCTTTAAGGCTTCAGAAAAATTTCTCTCTTGAATGAAATAACACACATTTCTTATGTTATATATTACTTTTGCAAGTCATTTGTCAGTTTTTTTGTGTTAAAGACTGTTTCAGTTAGTTTATGCAAAATGAAACTCGAGAGACATTAAATAATAATTTATCCTTTTAATTAACTATAATAACTACTTTATAATAAATCTATTATTATTTTTGCAGCTATTTCTTTCATTAACTACTCCTAGTTTATTTACAAATTACATAATACATTTACCGGTTATTGAATTTGGAAAGTCATACTCAAGTTAGAAGTTTTGACTTTCTGAAGTAATAATGTACTACTGAGGACCAAGCGAAACTTTTATTCCAAACAAAGGTGGGGGCAGACTATAACTAAACTCACAAAGTTCTCAAGTTCCCTGTATTGCACATTGAACTTTTACTTTATCCCTTATTATTTTAACCAAAAGAAAATTTCCTGAGAGTAATTTCGTGCTAGAAAAAATTAGGAAACAAATTCAAGTGTAAAATTCACAAAACTTTGACACATTTTATAAATTGCTTATACATAAGCAATTTAAAAAAATAACGATAATAGCTAATCATGATAATGCAAATATAGACGGATGTTTCAAGCCGAAAGCAGCACACAAAGAACTGTCTTAAGACATCTCACTAAAAAATTTGTGCGTATAAGCGAGATCAGCAATAAATCAGCAAAAACGCGACACATATTGTGAGGGTTATAAGATTGTGTATAATACCAACAAATCATAAAAGAATCCATTCGTAACCTAGAATCTACTCCGGTAGTAGCGTATTGCCGGCAAATAAAGGGCGTCGTTTCGCAAGAGTTAGTGACCTTTTAATCCATCAAACTTTATGGAAACGTGGAATTCTCTGCACGAAAGTGAGATGAAAAAAGGGACTTTTTGCTTCTCGTCTCGAGCATATCCGTAGGCGAAAGGTATCGATTTCGACGAGATTTAAGAACGCGTTCGGCTAGAGAGATTTATAGCGTCCATTAGTTTGTCCTGTGTATACTCTGCAGCCAAAAATCCCATTCTGAGGCCGTATAAGGTCATGATCGGAATCAACGAGGGCGCGACAGTGCCAAACAAATATATAGGCATCTCGCGACGTAAATAGACTCAGCAGAAGAAGAAAGGGTAGTTTAAATACATTAACAGTCGAATAGGACGTCCGAAGATACCGAAGAGACGGCAAACGCTGTGATATCGAAAACCCACCGTCTTTTGTAAAAGTTGTGTAACCCCTCGAACCAAAGGGGAGTTTCGATAGAAAGAATAAATAAAATAACAGCCATGACATCAGAGTCGTGATTTCAGATTGCACGATTCTTGTTCAAGAAGTGACGCTTCTCTGCTTCCAGAATCAATATTCAACTCAATTCCATTTCAAACTTTAGTTAGTTTCGTATACCATATTCAAATTACCATTTTATCGAATTAATCATAAAAATAGTCAGTTTTACAAAAATGGGAAAATTAAGCAATCAAAATTGAATGCTAAATTAAAAGCATTGTCCAATTTTTTTTCATTTTATAGAAATACAAAGAGCTCTCGTTTTTAATTCAACAATTTTCCTTTGTGCCTTGCAAAGTAATATTTCGGATTATTTTAAAATATAGAGAAACATAGAGTTATACATTTTTAAATAAAATTTAGAAAGAAAGCAACTTTTATTTTCAGAAGTCTGAATTTAAACTAAGGATTGGAAATATTGTCTACTTTATAACGAAATTAAATTAAATGTAATACGAAGTTAAATGTATAATTTTAGCTCAGTTTAATTATATATACAGAAGCTGTCAATTTTCTATTTCTCTGTAGTTATTATGTCAAATAAATGTATTATTAAATTATTATTATTAAATATATATATATATAGTATATACTCACAAAGAGACCTTTATTAAAATATGTTATGTAAGTTGAACTCACCTGCAACAAATGAAAACACCCTTTCATTAGTTATATTTATATAGAAGAAAGGATTCTCATCTCACAATTTTATATTCCCGTATTCTCAATTTCTCAATGATGTAACAAAAAAATTAAAAATGTTCCTGGCATTTTGATAATCGACAAAAGCGAATCATTAAATGAGAATATAATAAAATCAGGCATCTTACTTATAAAATCGAATGAAAAAGTTCCCTTCGCTCCTTTTGTAAGAGCCTCTATATTGATTTTTTTATGGCCTTTAATAAGAAAGAAATGTCCATTCCGGAGATCCGGCTGTATAAAATCAAGGTGTCTATTAAACGAACGTACAGTGCGAAATGTCGGAAATGTAAAACTTTCTTTCACTTCTTTCAACTTTCTCAGACATCCTCCGACACTGTCGCATGGTTACGCTCCCCCAAAGTTTTTTTCTCTCGTTATTTCTTCGATTATTAAAACTTACTGTATCCATCCGAACGGGTATAAGAATACTTTTTTATACATAAATCTCTAATGAAACAGTCACCTGCCACATCTTTTATAATTTTATGAAGCCTATTTTTTTTTTATTATACTTTTCTCTGATACAAATAAAATTCGATGCATGTATTATCATTCAATCATTTTCACAAACTATCCGAAACTGATTTACAACTCAAGTTTTCGGGTACATTTGCAATTTAGAGTAAACCCCAAGTAAATATTCAAGATAAGAGTAAAGCTATGCAATATACACTTAAGTATAAATTCAATGTGAGAATAAAATAGAATTATTTGAATTTAAAAATTTTTCTCGAGATAATGTTGTAGAAGAGAGATGTTGGAGACATAGGTGACATTTTTCAGTAAGACAATTTTCCCAATGTCGTCGTAACTCGAGGGTATTTCCTGAAAACGTTTCTCAGGGCATTTCGCGTAAATCAGAAAGATGGTGAGCAGCCCCTTTGTTTAATAGGACTTTAAAGCGAAAGGGTTTTCTTATCCAAGTCTTGAGGGCGATTTCTGGGAAGATTATTTTCGCTCTTAAGTAAAAGATCCGAGATGACAACCGTCTAAATCTATATAGTAGTAGCTTGGTTACACGCCTATTAAACTAATCGAGAATGCCTCTGCCTTATTGGTCCATTACTGGAGAGATATCTATATGAAACATCCGAGCACAAAAGGGTGCATAGTTTTGAGACTTAGAAGTCAATGGAGAAACGTCAATGTACGAGATTTATGGTAATAGTTAACAAAATGATGATGATGATGATGATGATGATGATAGTGATGAGACAAGGATTTTCGTTATCTTCTCTCATCCGGTTATTCTCACTTGTGCTCGGATGTTTCATATAGATATCTCTCCAG
>CAJFCO010000087.1:373134-407192 GCA_904066015.1 Synergus gifuensis
TCGGGTTCAGGGGGTCCCAAAACGTCGACATTTGACAAAAACTGGGGGGGTCAAATTTTACACAAATCTAATACCTTCTCTGATGAGAATGTAAAAATATAGTTATCATTATGAATCTCAATTTCTATTTTACCTGATAACTATTCAAATTTCCCTGACTTCCTTGACAAATTTTTTTTTCCCTGACTTCCCTGAAATATAAACACCCTGTAATTGCAACCTCCTTTTTTTATGAAGACGACTTGCACTGAAAAAAGTTTCTTTTTGAAAAGCCATAAGGCAAAGCAAGGCAAAGCAAGGCAAAGCAAGGCAAGGCAAGGCAAAGCAAAGCAAGGAGTATAGACTTGGCGTAATATCAGAAGAGTGTTTTCAATCCATGCTCCAAATTGAAAGTATTGAATCGAAACTCGCAACAATACTAATCGTATGTGTGCGGAACGAAGCCGTAGAGTACAATGCCATTGCGTCTCGCCAGTGGAAGTCTTGGAAAGAAAAAGGGAAATAAATAAAAAGGGCAACCGCAATATCATGTGCCAGATTGCCGGTCTATCAGCGGCAGCCTGAGCGAGATTGGCACGATTCAGATGAAATGCTTTTTGTTTTTCGATCAAGAATTGAAATTCGAAGCACCGGTATTCGTAATAACACATTTTTGCGGTACTGTGTTTTACATGTATATAAAGTATAGTAACGCCTTGTCGAAGAGAAAGATGTAAATTGAAGGAAATAAAATGGTGACCGCGAAATTGTGCACTGTGCTGTAGAGTTGCCTCGGTAGTTGCTGTAGCTGCAGTATACAGAGCCTATATCAGTCGCAACAGAATTGGCACGATTTAACTGCACTGATTTTATCACCCTCTAAAATATGGGTTTCAATTCGCAACAAATGAGCTTTCTGTCCAGTTTTTATCCACATAAATTATCAACGCCAGACGATATCAATTTATATCCGCTCTCACAAATCCTTTTTCAGCCAAAAATTTCGCAAGGCTTTATCTCTCATTTGATGCTTTAGCTAAAAATGAAATTAAAATAACAAGTGGAAGTGACATTAAAATTCGACATCAGCGCGAAATTTATCAGAGAGAGAGAGAGAGAGAGAAAGAGAGAGAGAGAGATTGGTAATAATTTGAATTTAGTTTCAAATTCATCAATTTCCAAATGGCGAGCTTAAATTTAAACAAATTACTAACAATAAAATTCGAGTATTTCCGATAAATTTCCTCAAACAACACAAATGAATATATTCTCTCAATATGAATTTTAGTAAGAAGTTAGTAATGAAATAGTACCGATTAGTAAACGAATTATTTCATTACTAACTTCTTACTAATTCAGGTCAGGAGAGTACATATCCATTCTATGCGATGTGATACTTGAAGTTTAGAATGTTCATATGCGTACAAGTTCCCCATACCAATGTTCGATTTCAATAATTCATTTACCACACATGATATTCGAAGTGGATCACGTGTTGCAAATGTTTCGTATCAGAGTGAAAATAAATCACTTGAATCAGGCTCTCGATTTCTTATCCCATGAAATTTTCACCCTGTTATTGCTTTGATAAAGAATAACAACTACTTTACAGAAATTAGATACCTCTATAGTTTAATAAATACACTTAAATAATGCTGTAATATAATCAGTTTTGTTACTGAAAATTATTCCATAAAACTGGCAAGCAACCCCTCGATAATGTTCTGGAATGTCTGTATTATTTCCAGTACACCCATAAATGAGCTCTGACAAGCAAAAAAGGGGTAGAACCTGCAATATTCCTCCTGCCCTTATTTTTCGACTAGTGCTCTCATTCTCAGAATTATTCAGGACAATTAAAAAAATTCCGAGCTCTCTTCTTTGAGGTACTGAAGTGGGAGAGAAATCGGAGACAGAAATGCGAGATACGACCCTTGTTACGGGAAAATCCTGCTGTACACAGTTTCGGTATTTATCCCTTTTTTCTTTTCTCCATCCATCTGATTTTTCACAGACGTGCTTTTTTTCCCAGAACTGGAGAGGAGTTCGAAATGAGAAATTCCCATGGTTTGTAAAACTCCTTCAGCCTCATCAGCCGGTTCGATATCGCGACAGTTGGAAGGACGAGAGAACAAACAACACTGTAATTTGCACATGTGTGCTTTAACACCCTTATTTGTCTGAAAAACAGGGAGAAGGAGAAATCGTGGATTCGTGAGGGTGGTAGACGGGAAAGGAAAGACTGACAGTCACCCTCGGAACTGTGCGCGGCAGATAGGCGAGAATCTGATCACATGTAGACAGAGTTAAATCACATGCGGTGACCATAACGATCGATTTACCACGGAAAACCGTATATCAGAGAAATAATGCATTCACCAAGAAAGCAAACACAGACCTGCCATCGGGCGATCTAATCTTGGAAAGTGGAAAAAATTACCCTTATATTTAATTTCTCCAGTTTCAAATTCACATTATTATTAATTCACATTGTCATCATGATAGTTTTTTTTACACAAACGAGCTTAAATTCATCATAAATTAAGTTACTAGAAAAGGTTCTATAAATTCTAATAAAATTCACTTTGAAAATGTGCACAAGCAACTAATGTTTGGATAGCGGTTATTGTACCGTTGTGAATATATTATCCGGAAAAAATTGCAGATCATTTCCGAATGAATAGTCCGTAGTGTGTTATTATTTAATCTCGTGGAAAAAATATCTTTTGAATAAACTGTTAGTAGATTCCAACTGGCATTATTTTATAATATACATACTAGCGAAAATGCTGTTTTGAAACATGTACTTTTTTTACTTTAATAATTCGTAAAATATTAGCAAACTGGGAAATGAGCCCGTGAAAAGATTAATCGGTAGTGACCTGTGATGATTGCAGATAAATTTGAATATGATAAATATATTGCACTTCTAAAAGAACCGAGTAAGCGTTTAAACTTTGTGAAATATCTTCATTAAGGAGATTAATCTTCATTTTAAAAATTTGTATAAATTGATAGAAAAATTAAAATGGTAGTCGAGATTCCGGAAAGCGGAAATTCGCAGCAGTAGACTTTTTCCGGTCGATTTCTTTATAAAAAAAAAAGAGAGAGAGAGAGAGAGAGAGAACTCTCGAGCCGGAAGCTTGACGCGCTTTCGCGCGGGACGGACAATATATTTTCATTAGTACGTTAAGAGCGTCCGGCCCTTAATTAATTTTAACGCCGCGATCACGACGTAACTTTTCGTCTATAGGTGAATAAAAAAGGTAAAAAATGATTCTGCGACTAAATTAACATGCAGCCTCGACCAGTCGCAGAAAGTTTTGCTATTAGCGCACCTTTTCTCGTTTCCTGCCCTGTTTCTCGAGCACGCGATACGCAAACCACTGACAGGGAATGGACCTGAGGCGCAATTAGATTTTTTGCTCAGCTTGTAAAAACTTGAATTTTCAATGGAAAAAAAAAGGAGAAAGAATTCAGTTTAGTGTTGTTTTTATCAACGGCTTGTCCGTCCCGTTATTTTCATTTCCATTGTTAAGTTTGGGGCTTCAAGTTCCCATTTTCTCGTCGTATTTCTCTTTCATCGTATCTCCAAAGACAGATTTATTTCTTCCCTCTGCTCGAATGAAATTAAAGTCATGAATAAACAAGTCGTTCGACCGTGCTGTCGTAAATTGTTCCTTAATATCGCGTTAAATGATCGCAAGTAAAAGCGTTTACACCGATGTAAAAAAAAAAAAGTTATAAGATAATTTTTATCCTTGTAGAATTAAATGAATGAATTGTACGTGTGAATATTTCTTATCAGCGGTCGATTTAAAATCAAAATTCAAATAAAATTTAATGTATATAAGAACTATGTTTTAAAAATAATCCAATTAAAATATAATGAATATTTTTAAAATTATTTCTTCCGATAAAATAGTACAGAAAATTTGATTCAACAGCGAGGTTCATTAAAATAGGATTAATTTCACAAATTGTACTCTCAAAGAGAGACAAAAAAATTCCGATAAAGGAAAGCTTTTTTCAGATTTTTTTTACAATCAGAAAATATTTCTTCTCTCTCAATGGAAGTTCGTTCTCGAAAATGCTAGATTGAAATCTTCAACCCTGTATGAACTACTTGCTTTTTTTCAATTTTTTGAGCAAAAAAAAAATTCGAAAATGTAAAAATTACAGAAAATTCCTATTCGATCAACTGATTTTCGGTAAAATATGTAATTACTAGGGAAAATATTGGGAAATATTCACGCTCCTATCTAAATCGATTAAAGAATAGTGTATCTTGTAAAATGAGCACACTTAAAGGTATTTTCTTAAAAAAAGGTATCTGCAGACGAGAAACCTACTTAAGAATAAATACACGATTGCTGGTGGTCGTCAGGGCCTTAGTCTACTTGACAAACGATCCTCTTTTCCTCGCACAAGAACTGCTCCTCGCATTGAGAGCTTCGGGAGACTTGACAAAATGCTTTAGGTACAAAAAAAAGAGGAGAAACATGGTCGAACCTGGAGCAGAAAGAGAAAGAGATAGAGAAAGAGACAGAGAAAGAAGAGTGAGAAAACCAGGAGCCGCGCCCTGGGACTGAAAGACAGCTAAGGCAATAGTACGAGGGATGCTGGACTGTTGAGACGCCTCTGGAATAGCTAATATTGCAGTAGCTCGCAGACTCGCACTAACGCTCGCCAATGCGAATAGAACCCATAGAGAGAATGGCGGTCGTGGGAGATAACCCATTGCACAGTCACCCTGACCCTGCTTTATAGTTATTTTTCTTTCTCTTCTTAGTACTCGTCTAGTGATAAGTCTACACCGCCCTTTCAACAGAAAAACAAACATTTCTGCTTGCATTTTTGATGCAACATCGCTTGCAGAAAAATATTCTCGAGTCTTAGAATATCTGCCTATATTGGTTATCTGATTTTGCATTTTCTGAAGGAAATCATTTTAATGCAGAGTAAGGTTCTCCTTTCTTTTAGGATTTCAAATCTGATAATGCATATGTTCTCTCAATCTGAATTAGTAGCCTTATATTTGACTATATTATGAATTATAGTATAAGAAAAATGTCAAAAACTAAATACATTTATATTACCACTTAAAAACTTGATTTAAGAAACTTGAAAGAATCTTTTACAAGTTTTAATTAAATTTTAAAAACTTTATAACAGGATCAACATGTCTTCAACATTTTTCAAAGTTTGCTCAACTCTTTAATAATTCTTGAACTTTTGGATTATTTTTATCAATGTTAAAATATCTGCATACCCTTAAATATATTATCTGATAGAAACAAAAAACGATTTGGATTATTTAACATTCTCAATATAACACCAATTTTACAGAGATTAAAAAGGTTTTAAACTCGTACATATTACTTTAAAAGCACGAAGTTCATTTTACTCACCCAACCCATTATTCTCGAAACATACAATAAAATATTTCAGAATGGTTTAAAACTTTCATGCCTCCATAGTTAAAAGAAAAATACTACTTGCACTCCTTCTAATGAACAGTTTTCAAATAAAAAAGAAAAAGAGAAAAGAACCAGCAAGATCCTGCCTGATGTCCGCAGAAGACAAAAGAGTGCTTCTTCTAAGCACATATGATTGCTATATATAGGCAACCGCCTTTTGTCCTCTGAAAAAAAGGGATATGAAACCTTCTGGTTCTTAGCTCGCGAGTTGTAGCTGTGATGAGCCCCTGTAATTCTCTCCTGTTCGCGAAAATGCTGCGTGGTGTTAACACCAATAAAGCTGGGATTAATTCGCGCTTATTCAGCAGCCAGTGAAATTATCCGATAAATGATCGGGCAACTCAATGAGCGGGCGTATGAATGAAAACTTGGATAGGTAAATGGAATGGATACAGTGTGTAAACTGTAAAGAAAAGGGATGAGATAAGAGGGTCGGTCTGTAAGCTATAAAGGGTACAGCATCGTGGAGATAATTGGCAGCAGCAGCGTCAGTTGACCCAGAGGCGACGAACGAAAAACTACGCCTTGCAAAACTTCTCAATGCCCCTCAACGCCCCCCCTCTTTGCTAATGGGACTTCTCATTGGTCAGGAGCTACTTTAGAACTCCCGCAAAAACTTAAAAAGTTTTAAAGGTTTTGCACACTTGGCTCGCCTTTTTCTTCACAATAAAGGTCCCAATGGCAAATTTACCATTGGGACATGCTTGGTCCACCATTGGGAGCCAATCCTACCAAGATTGGCGTACAATTAGACGTCAATCTTAGATCAAGCAAAGTCCAGCAATAGTCACCATTAAAAATTTTCTTAAGAACCTTCAAATTACTGATTCAATCAGTTGCATTCACTTAGAACCGTTTATAATTGAATGCGACCTCTACAAGTGTTTAATTATTGAGAACACTCTGTCAATATTGTGTTCTGAATGAAGTGACATGTTATTATAAATTTAAAATGAAAAGTCCATTACTGCATACATTTTGTATAAAACAGAATTTGCATATATACTTGGAAAACTGTGAAAGGAAGGTATCGATAAATCGGCTTATTACATAATTAAAAGATAAGATACATATTAATTGTATATATTGTATGAGAAATTAATATTTCAAATGCAGATGAAATATATCATAGTATTTCTTACTTGTCTTCATAAATATGAAACCACTTCGCTTGAAACCTGTCCAATCTCAAAACCTTGCAATTTATTGCTCCAAGTAAAAAAAGTGACATCCTACTATGTAACATTCCAAACTTATCGCTCCAATGTTTTAACACAAAAAACTTTATAATCAATTTTAAACTATGTTTTCTCTCTAACGAGTAAAAAGCATTTATCTCCTTGTTTGATCTTTACACAATCCAGATAACAGCAAAACGGGCTAAACTCCGAGGGAAAAAACCGCATGAAAAACGCCACGTGACAAAATTAATCAGTCAGCGATTCGTCAAGATGAGAAAATTCTGATACAAAGAAAATAATAAAAAAGCCTCACGTACTCTGGCGGCTTTGCAACCAAGCGAATATAACGTAATGACCACACTATAGCCTACCCTACATCCTCGTTCATGTTGGAATTCGAAACCGCTTTCGGTCCGATCCCATCGATCATAAATCAAATCCCTACACGAGGTATATGTATCAATACCAGAAAATGTGTAGTAGCAGAGATGCACCTGCTCCAACTGCCGTAGTAATAAGGCAATTACTCGGAGAAAATTTGTCTGCTTCTCCCGCCGATGCGCCGATACTTCAAGTAGCTACCACCCTCATTTTATATCCCTTTTAAAACTCAAAGTGGGGTAAATTTCTTAAAATACCCTAAAGTGCATTAAAATCTCTCTAAAAAAAAAGAAAAAACTCTTGAAATACAAAATCTCATAAAATCTTTTAAAAATCAAAACGCACATGAAATTTTTTTAAATTCTAAGAGGACTATTAAAATTCCTTAAAATCATTTTTAAAATGTGAAAATTACTGAAAATTTTTACAAGCTTTCTAAAATCCTTTAGAATTCTACGAAAAACTTTTAAATTCCTTAAAATTCTTTGAATTACGTAAACTTCCTTAAAAATCTCTTGAAATTACATGAAGTCCTTTTAAAATTCAACTAATTTCTTTTAAATATTATAAAAATCTTTTGTAATCACTTTCAATTCAGAAACCTCTTAAACTCCTTTAAAATTATCGAAAATGTCTTGAAATCATTAGAAATCTAGAAAATCTCAAAGAATACCTGGAAATTATTTATAATCCTTCGAAATCCTTAGATAGTTTCTAAAATTTGTTAAATAAACTATAAAAGTTATATATGTAATAATACAAGAATAACATAGTTAGCAGAAATGTAAATTTCTATTTTCCCTGACATTTCCGACTTCCCTGACTTCCTTGACATGTGGCCACCCTGTAGACGTTTAAATCTAAATTACTACACTTTATTTAGGTAGTAAAGAAAAGTTCTCACCTTTTCTAAATATTTTTTCGAAATTTAGAGAACTGCAGATGAAGATCGTCACAGACTAAAATCATATTCTGTAATCTTTCGAAATTACTTGGAATTTTCAGAATTCTTTGAAATATTTCCAATTCTATTGAAAAACCTCTTGAAGCTTTTTGAAAAAAACTTTTTAAATTTACTTTATATCTTTAATACATCATTCCCTCACTTCGAGACTTCCAGTTTATTTTTACCGCTTTTTCTAGCTTCTTCTGACGGACCATTTGAAACCTGTCTCCCTTGAATCTCCCTTCCCCCATCCCTTTCCTTTTTCCTCATTCCTCTTTAGTAGGCAGACAGAGAAAGAAATTGGCATCCGGATCAATGATGGCGCATACATGAACCCGGGTAAATGAATTATCGAAATACCGGAACGCTCTCTCTCGAGCGGTTATTCCGTTACCATATTTGCTTGTGAAATCACCCCCTTGCCCCATGAACCTCGCTTATGGCGGCATCCACGAAATTTCCATCCCTAGAAAGCCGGCCAGCCACCCTTGCGCGTGCACCATATCGCGACTCCGGCGGACGAACTGGGATGTGGCAATATAGGGGTTGCTTGCAGCCTCAGTATGCGAAATCTAAGCGGTAAGTATTATAAAAAAAGTGACTCACCGTTTGCAAGGGGTAGTCCAGCCAACAGAATCGCCACTAGCGCCGTCCACGGGATAGCATACCACCCTTTCTGACACGCCACTCCCTGCATCCTGAAGCACAAACGTTCTCAGTTTCACAGCGTGTATTATATATACAAGTATATTTCAACTTGTGTTTGTATATGTATATGTACATGTATATTTATGGGTACATTTATATAGGTATTTGTATGTAGATAGACGTATAAATAGATGGTACACTATATGCCTTGAAATGCTGCGCATATACACGTGCAAGAGATATATGTACGTGAAAACGAAGATAACAATGGAAAGGGGCAGCGGTTTTGGGGATAGAGAGAATGCCTTCTTTCTTATGGGGTTGGGCGATTGTTAATCAATTGCCTACGTTGATAATTAACAGGCGGTTTCAATCGTCCGTGAAAGCAGATGATATGCACTTTAGAGTGATTACACTGTATTATGAATTTGGGTAAGTATTGGAAAGGGAGTATTTTTCATTGTAAATAATGGCGAAATTATAATAGAGTTTAAAAAAAAAAAAAAAAAAAAAAAACTATATTAATTTTAATATTATATGCTATGGTGCTATTCGAATAAACAGTTTTTATATAATAAGTTATGTAAGGTTTTACATTATTTAATTTTGTAAATTAAATTAAATTTATCAAAATGAAACAAATAAAAATGTCGTTTCATTCTTTTTTAAACGTTTCAATTTTTTGATTATTATTTACAATGAAGAGTCCAATCTTCGACTCGATGATTTTTATTTTGGTCAGCTCGGTGTAAAATTTTATCTCATGTAAGCTTTTCATGTCACATAAAATTTCTCCAATAAAATTTATGTACCCACAACAATTTTTAGAGAGTACATCAATTTAAGTGTAATATGTATTTGAAAAAATTATTACTTAAGTTACAGCAGTCTATAAAATAAGTTCATTTTGAGTAAAGAAACATGGTTTCATAATGTACCTATTTCATGATTGTTTATAATAAAATATTTTGAGTATTATACTAAAAATATTTTCAGTTGAACAAAATTTAATACAATTTTTCATTTTTGCACAATCTGCCTGAAACAGATTATTTAAAAAAAGTCACGCATCATGGAACGTGACTACTCATGGTAAACCGCTTTCAATATTTGTAATAAAAAAAATGTGGTACAGCTTGTTATTTCACCGAGGTATGGAAAAAATCTTTCTATATGTATATATGTATGTATAAAACATCTGCACTTGCTTGCGGAAAATTGTCCGTCCATACATATACACGTTAAAAATAATATCGCTAAAAAATTAATATTCCTTTAACATGAAAAAAAATCAAGATGAGTTTCCTATAGCTGCAGTCTTAAATAGTAATTTAATACACCCAGTAATTGAGTTCACATTTCGCATTAATGAGATCCAACGTAATAACAATTTAAATCCAATTATGAATCGATTCGAATTAAGGAAAGTGTTCCGATTCATGAATGTATATAACCTTTACCTCTAGTAGTACTGAGCGGCGAATTATTGATTTATCTCTGATTAGAACCAAGTTCAGACTTACATAGAACTCAGCAGACTCATTACCCTCTCTATATACGAATAGGGAGATTACCCTGGATGATGACTAATTAAAGGATACCTAGCAGTTAAAACAGCTGCGCTACTACCTGCTATAGTAGCTTGTATTTCTGCGAGACTGCAAACGAAACTTATTGCACATGCACGAGTACTAGTACAACTAGGCGCCTACGATAATATTATCCTAGGTCCAATTATTTGCTCTAGCATTTAGGGGACAATGAGATTATCTCGCGGTGAACATTTGCGGAGGGCAGAGAACGAGAAGCTCTTCACGAATGCAACGGGTGCGTTTTCACATAAACGGAAACAAACTCCTATCAACTCTCGCAGTAAGGAGCACAAGATTTCCATCTAAACCTAAAACTTTCAACGTCCTCTTAAATAATTACACCGAGAAATCTTTTGCGTCAATTTTTATTATATTATACTAGAATATCATCATTAAATTTTTTTCTATTCTTTTTAAATCCTTTGAAGTATTTAATATTATTAAAAATCTCTTGAAATTCTAACAATTTTATTTTTAAATTACCAAATTTATATTATAGTCTTAAAATTTCCCTCGAACATATAACGAAATCATCCAATGAGTATTTGTTTTCAACAGACAACTGTTATGAAGTTGTGATTGAAAGCACCTATACCAAAGCGTTAGTATTATTTACTTTAGTAATTAAAAATTCATTTGCACAGAAACCACAAATGCAGACTTCGTTATCTAGAAATTATTTATTAATTCCTTAGTCATTTATTTATGAAACAGACTATTGTAGTCAAAATTAGTCAAAATTTTAATGGATTCAATTAGTAAATTCAACTAAAAAACTTTAATTCCAACGGTAACTTTCATAATTCATATATGTATATTATTTAGATAGTCCATATATTCATACATTATCGTATTATAAGATAAACTTTGCTCTGCCTCGATAACAGACGTAATAACATTACGTATGTTTAATTGAAGACTGATGACAATACTTTCTTGACCTCGTTTCTCCGGAATGTCTTTAATTCCGCGCGGCATTCATGAATTTTAACTACGTGTGACGGAGCGAGGAAAAATGTGCAAAACGTAAAGTTTGAATCATTTAAAAAATGCTCAATATATTTTCTAAAGAATTAGTTAAAATGTGTAATTGAAAAGAAAAATATTTGAGTTATTTATCTCTGACAATTCGTTTTTTTTTTTTTACTAAAAACTTGTCAAATTGTAATAATGGTTAGTCAAATTGAATTAATTCCTTAGATTGCCTGAGTCAATAACATGAGCATATATGTAGGTAAATCACTTTACAAGCACAAAGGTAATTTCTAATATACATATGTACTTACTCTGACGTTTATATGTGTACACTATTCACTTCTAAATTAACTTTTACTCAGTTCCAAACTTCCGCAATACGCTGTAAGTACATATGTATTTATATGAATAAGCTATAAACTATATACTGTAAAATGCTATCTCGTCACAATATTGAAAACTATTTTAGTACTTAAGTACACTGTATACGCAAATGTTACAAATTCTCCGAAATCAGCAAAGTCAAAACTTTAAGTATACACGAAATTGTATTTGGTTTCATATCTACTAATTTCACTAAAACCTTCATTTTACAAATTGTCCAAGTTTCTTTCCGAAATTCTGTATGTACAGCAGAAAAGTTTTCAATTCTCTTTAAAAATACAAATTGTCTTCTCTCAATTTACTACCAAACGCTTCCAGCATAAAGGACACGATTTACGTGAACAAATAAAGTTGATCGAAATGAAACTGAACTCTCGGAATTGCAACAGCAAATCTGATTTAATTAAAACATTTTCCTTTCGATCAAATCAACGCTTCAAAAAAAGTTCCGCCTTTGTGTTCTCCTTGAAGGGATCCTTGCAAGCGAATCAGATTCAAATTAAAAATTCCTTCCAACATTTATTGGGATTCATGTTACTCACAAAGCTAAGTTGTTGTTTCTAGTAGACTATTTAAAATTCTTTTAAAATCACTGAGATTACTTTAATCACTTTTAAAAACATGAAATTTATGTCGCAGAAACCTATATTTTTATAGTCCTACAAAAGTGAGTGAAGGCAATACCGCAGACATGTGTAATTTGCGAAGACGATTTTGTAGAAAATTAACAGGGAGGAATTATTTTTCATTATTAAAATGGCCGAGGAGTTGAGAATGTTAAATATGTAGCACTTTTAATTTCAGTGCAGAGTATAAAATCGCAATGAAACCATGTACCAGCAGACCGGATTCCGAAGGTCTGACGATGGTGTGAGACGGTTTGATATATATCGCCAGAGGCCTACCGGTTTCTGCGATGTTGTTTTTGTCGCGATGATCTCCCTTTCGTAAATGCAAATGGAGATTATGAGAGCCCTGCCTGCAATGATATTAGACGATGCACTGCATCCAGATACCACGGATCGCATGTTTCAATCTTGCAGTAGTGCTTCTCCTCCAGTTTATCATATTCCTTGCACCAGGATTTAACGCAGAGATTATATCAATTACTTTATTTTCATAAAAGTTTAAAGATTAGTACCCTAAGCTCTCTTTTCTCCTAAAAGAGTCTAAAAATAATATATCAAATTGATTGAAATTCCTGTGTCACACATGAAAAACCCGTAATCCCTGACCGTCCTATTTTCTCCAAAAATAATGTTTCGTTCCAGTTTGTACAAAACACTAGGAAATCGTGAGCTCGTAGAAAAATACTGCATGAAAAAATCCTTGCTGCTTAATAACAGTATTTATAATAAAAGCGAGGAGTGAACAAAGCGATACTTTTTCATTTCCGTTTGAAAAAAGTTGGATCAGCGATGTTTAAAAATAGATGACACGGCGAGCGCGATACAATCTTTTCCAGCGCGGATAAAGAGATAACACCACCGCTGCATTTAGAGCGAAAATTGATTTACTGCTAAACATGCCTTTTAGTTTGTTTTTTCCATCAGTTATTTGAATTCATAAAACTTGTTTACTTGCGCAAAAAAAAAACAAATGATATCCAAAGTAAATTAATTAAGCTTTCACTGAAGTGATGACCCTTCGAAGAACGTCCCTTGAATGGGAGGAACATACTACTATATACATACTAACGAATAAACGTTTGATTATCTTGCTGAGTTTCACTCCAATCAAGTAAAGTGCCCAGACAGAACATTTTTTCCGCTTAGCTTCGAATTTCGCACGCATACTACCATTGCGTGTAGCGCGCTATGTGAACTCAATCGTGTTTGATAAAATATATCGTGATAATAAGAGACTTTCCTGATATTAAGTAGAACTGAGACCAGCAATAATTTTAATTTTTAGTGTGGGCCATTCAAATCTTGGGGAAAAATTAACGCTGCTTTTTTCAATCATAGAAAAAGTGACTTGCAATTCGGAGACCCAGTGCCAATAATTTATTGGATGTTTTGACATTTATTATGGAAAATAGAAGATCAAGATAGTTTTATGACTGTTCAAACTCGCATTTTGATGACTGGCAAACTGGGGGAGTTTACCAGTTTGTTGGTATTGTCTATAGGGCCCAAGGGCAAATCGTATTGGGGAGTGCAACCACAATGAGAGATATTAAGCTTTCTATTTACGTCCTAAGTCAACAAGGCATGGAATTTCGCTTTATTACTTGTATGGACAGATTCTGTGTGTGTCATGAATCTCATACACCCCCGCCCTTCTTAGACACAAGGGGTGTTCATTTTTATCGCATTCATGCTCTTAGAATTTAATCGCAGAAACGAGAAATCCCTGTTTTCGAATTACGTGACAAAAATCGCAAGAAAAATCCCAGAAAAGATCATCCCTTTTCATACTTTTAGACTAACCCTCTGGTCACACTTCATAGAACTTTTTCAAACCCACACGCTTGACCCCTTAATCCCCAATGATTGATTCTGATGAAAGCCTGGAATCACGAGGTGATGAATTACTTTTTTCAGATTGTGCGAAGTGTACGTGATCACTTTTTTTATTGAAGGGCCTACGGGGAGGATATCAGCTTCTCAAGAATTTTCCAATCAAAATTATATTTACCCTTTTATAAAAAAGGTTCTTTAAAATTCTTTAAAATCTCTTGTTTTTCGGACATAAATGATTAAGGCATCTGGTATAAGCTTAAATTTAAAAAAATCTAATATATGATGAATATTTAACTTCTACAATATTCTGCAGTCATTGAAATAATTTGTACATATGAAATATGTAATGTATGAAATATATTTTCTTGTGAATGCTAAAAAATGTAATTACACAATAAATGGTATATGTGTCCTGAATTTGCATTAAGTATTCAAACACCTCGGGAATTCCACATTACAACGTCATAATTCTTCTGTTTATGTATTCTGTTACCAACAAACCAAAGCATTTAATGCAAATCAGTCCCATTTATAGTTAGAGTAAAGAAAATTTATGAATGTTTACATTTGATCGTAATTCAGATGGGTTAGAAGCGGTATAATTAAATATACGATGATATAAGAGACGATTGCAAATCTGCGAATAGTTTTTACGTTTGAAACATAATTTAAAATCATGCTTCGTTTCTATATCTACAATTTTTTCTGGTAGAGTGCTTTTTTCAAGTGGCGTTTATTCGGAAAGGAGATAATATTAAATTTCTGCATAGGAATATTCGTTCGATGGCGCGAAAGCGTACATTTTCGCACGATTATAATCTTATCGGGGGGAATTCGTATTCAACGGAAGCGGCAAATTTGATTCGAAAAACGACGCGAGCTTCCCGAGCGGATTTTCCGCCTTTGATGATAAGAAAGATACACACCCGTACGTGACAAAGTGAACACCCCGTATATATGATGTCATTGTGTGTGCTCGCACGATTCACCCTCAGGCCCTTCAATTTCGTCTCGAAAAATGGCCGGTGGTTGCCAAAATATCGTTCGATCTTACCACATCACGTGACTGAGCGCGACAAAAGCGAGCGATACTTGAGGGTGACTTAAGCGTTGATAAAGAACGATACTTCTCATATGTGATATTGCAGATGTCGAGTCTTTTGATAAAGACGCACGAAATTGCTCTGCAGTCAACTTTATGTCATATACTTCTTCATCTAATTGCAAATTTAGATTTTATCTCTCCCTTTCCCCTCATATAACTCATAAAACAAGCACTTACATTTTTGTATCTAACCATTTTCCAACAACTTTAACAGATATTTAAAACCCATAACTTTACAAGTCCAATTTGAGTAATTTTAATGAAAAAGTCATTTAAAACATGAGAAGTTTTCTTACGAAATAAATTTCAATGAATATAGCGAACGAAATAAAATTTGTGAAATGGGGATTGCAGTTGTAGAAACAATCGCACTTAAAATATTTTACATTCAACCACCTCCTTTACATGCAGACAGTGAGCGAACATAAAAAGTCATGAATTTCCTAGTAGCGTTTATTTTCACTTATCAAACCTTTCTCCTTTTCCCATAAAATAAATGAGATTGAATTATTAAAAAAACTAAATAAAATATTTCATCAAGACTGACTACTACAATCGATTATATTTTATATAATATACTGAAGATTCTCAGATTGTGAGTGATAATGAGTAACAATTTTATTTTCCTAATAAAAGGATCAAGTTAAATTGAATTATAAATATGTAATTGAAAAGTCTCAGAGGTAACAAGAGAATTCAACAACAGGATTTTAAAATTCTCTGCAGCCATTCTCTATTCGATTTCCAATAAGAAAGGTATCCTAACCTCTGGCTGGTACTCTAGTAGGTTGTAGGATGAGGTTTTAAGAAAATTCATCGAATCTCATCGAGGTAAGACGCAAAATAAAGATTCGAACGGATATTGCCAATTTTCAGGCGGAAGAAGAGCACGCCCTCGTCTAATCCAAGGGTTAGTACGCATGCGTAAGGAGGCTTTCCAACCTAAGTAATCGAAACACTTACGAGAGCACCAACCAAGGATAAGCGCTTATTAAATTAGTCTAACGAACCTAATATCTTAATTAACTGAAGGATGCCCTTTACCTCCCACCCACATCTCCCATCATCACTTTGCAAGAGATCCTTAATCTTTGTGTACCGTTGAGATCACTTCAGCCTAATGACAATAATGAAAATCGACAACCCGCGGAATAAACCAACTTCATAACGCAATATCCACAGGAGATAATTTTACCTCCAATTTTCCTGCCATGAACTCTACATAAACTTTAGACTAATTATAAAGTTGAAACTATAATTAATTTATGAATATAAATAATTGCTTTGAATATTTTATTTCAAAATCACTTCAGAAATAATGTAAAATTATATAAAAATTATATGAAACAATTTTTTCTAGTAATGAATAAATTAACAAATAATTTTAAGTTTCAATTGAAGAGTTATAGTTAGTATTATGTATAGTTCATATTAGTTAAGAGTGAAGGAATAAGATTAAAAGCTGATAAAAATACTCAGTGTTTAAAACGCTAAATAACTTTGGTTGAGCAGAGAATAAGCCTTAAAAAATTTCGCATATTCAATTGGAGTTGAATAATGTTTTTGATTAATGTTTTTTCATGAAAAATGTTACTAAAATGTATGTATCATTTTAGTAACGACACTAAAACACATTTTGTTGCAAAAATAACAATTTATATTTGCACGAACTTGGGATAAAAACTAGAAATATTCAATATTTGAATTTTGTTTATATTTACTTTTAATCAAGCTATATTAAGTTTTGAAACGGAGAATTAATTTTTTCTCTTGCGGTTATATACAGCGACGACTTTAACTAAAAATTTTTAAAAATAACCTGTCATAAAAAAGAGGTTGCGATTATATCGAAAATAGATTCTTCTCGCAATCTCGAAATCTGACGGTGATGTGTGTCTGAAAAGTTTGCAAGAGATTTTGAGCAATTTCAAGTAATTCTTCTTAAATATTAAATATTTCATTTTCTACTTCTATATATTTTTGTACAAAAAGTATATATAACTATTTCGAAATTAGATTTTCTGACAACCGTAATAGCTGCTGTAATACATTGTCAATTTCAAAAGAACATCTCAACAGATGAGATTAGTATGACGAAATCTAGTTAGGATAGGACAAGATCGAAATGGTTAATTGAATACAATGCAAATTTGGCATTGTATAAGATCTTCTTGCAAGACCTCTTGCCTGAAGCAGACCGCTTTCCGAGCGATATAGAAAATTAACCCGTACAGGCTCTTAGCTGTCTGCTTTGGGGCGAGAACTCAGAGCCTGATCGCACTAATTATGCAAACGTAGGCGTTGCAATGCTGTGCCATGCAAATGGGTAGCTCGGGGATGTAATGCATCGAGCCCAGAAGTTGAAACGACGAAAACCGTATGTCCACGTAACGACATGGTAACTTGTTCTATAAGTATGAGTCAGAAGAAAAGCAAGAAACGATAGAAATGAACAAGTGGGTCGGACACGTATGCTCTTCTATAAGTGCACCTCGGACACATGACAAGGGAGCCGTCAGACATACATATATATTATATACCCACATATATATTCAACCCACCTATTGAGTGAACCAACCTTACCCTACTGTGCCTACGCGAGATTTCACTCCAACTCCATCAAAACCATTTACTGCTATATACGATCATATTATGGAGATATAAATGCATAAGAAAACGTATTTTTGATTCTTAAACGAGATACAAATTTGTCCTAATGGTTAAAAAAGCACCCATATGTTCCCTCCCGGGCGGGAAATATGTGCTTTTTGTGACTCTTATCGTACCATTAATCTTCCTGATCTATTATCTCTTCGTCTTCTGTTGCAACGTTATTTACTCACTAATAAAAATGACACTAAATGCCAGTATTTTCGACGTTTAACAAGACTCTTTTATTTATTGCACTGAAAGAAATTTTGTAACATAATACGTTCAAATCGATATTACAATTTAGTATAATCTTTTACGATTTAGGGAAATCGGGTATTTATATCAGAAAGTAATATAAAGGATTCTGAAATTTGCTAAAGACTATACTAAAAATTATGAGTCATGCGAAAAGAATAGACGAAAACACGAAAAGAGAAAGAATAAATTCGTAACCCGTCGTGAATCTCCGTCAATTCACACTGCACAATTATAAGATTATAAACACACAAATGCACACATTATAACATACATTCGCAGAGGTAACACACTTATACTAACTTCAACCTTAACTTATATACATATTACGCACACATAAATATAAAACACACGCATCGCAAATCGCAAGTAAATTACGCTGATAGAAGAGGTTTGAAGATTCCTTATATACTAATTGGTGAAAATGTTTGCACTTGTGAGAAACGGCATGGTGCTTACTCTGGTGGTTATTAGGAAGCAAAAAGTTCTCCGAAACTTCGATTCACATCGCGAGCGCTACGGTCGGCGAATTCGGCTGACCTCGGGAGATTATCGGAGCTATTCGGTTTTTTAAATATCGTGACTTACAATTTCCTCAACTGAAGCTTACAATTTTTGTTAGCGTCTATATTAATTTGTAGAATATTTCTATTAACATATGTAACTCAAGCTGGTAATTTCTGTAAATGCTTTTATATTATTGGATAATATCATTATCAAATTTTATCATTCTACGTTCGTAATACATAAAATATCAATCTTTGCTATTGAATATACCAATTCTTGTTTTCAAGAATTTTAAAGTTTCGTAAGTATGCTAACAATAATTTGTATATTTACACGATTTCCCTAAATCGTAATCGTCTTTATCAATCATGAATATTGAAATAGCAAGTATTGATATTAAATTTCTTTCAGTGTGGGGAAAATTAAGAGTCGTTCGGTAAAAAAATCCAACAAACTGGTAAGATACTTTTTACTTGATGGTATTTCTGTTACATTGAATTTCATGCGTGGGAACTTTTATTGTTCCTAATTACAGTTACAAATTAAAATTCAAAATTCAATACACTGGATCAATACTAGATTTATCAAGGTGGCACAATTCTATTATCATATATATATATATATATATATATATATATATATATATATATATATATATATATATATATATATATATATATATGATAATAGAATTATCTTGACTGAATTATCTTGGAACAAAAATACAGAGAAAAAATAATTAGATTTCAGATGTGAAGTGCAGTTTACAAAAGATGCAGTGGAAAGAAATTTTCGGATTTGAGTCACGCCTTTCTAAAATCGTGCTTGCCCAGTTGGTCGAGTGAAAAAAAGGCATTGGTCGGAAATTACCATCACTTCCGCGTGAGTCGTTGAAACTAGACCCAGTAAGTAAGGATAGAGACTGGCATATAAAACGCGAGACTATAGGACACGCTTATGGGCAGAATGCTGAAGAGCAAAGACACTATCTCCACGTAAGTGTAACTACGTGAATAGAAGGGACGAAGTATGCATTATTTATCGAAGTACACGTGTCCCACCCGGCTTTGCTAACTAAGTACATTGCAAAGAGAATAAACCAGCCCCGAAGCTTGAATCGAAAAAAGCATGAGAAAAGAGAGCGATTCGATATACTAAAGTGTGAAGCTAAAGAAAGAGCTCCAAATAACTTCAACGCTATATGCTTGTATTCAATATATGTAGATAGGAATAGACATTCGGCAATTCAGTCTAATCAGAATAATTGCCTTGGTATTATAAAACAGAAAAAAATCATACATGATTGAAGAGGAGAGGCAATGATGATGAGAGATAAGTACTTGATTATTAGCAATTGCAAAGTCACTTCGAATGTTGTTGTAAATAAAACAGTAATTCTCGAGTAAGGTTTAAAAGAGTTGCGGATTTTTTAAACAAATTAATACGATTCTTCAAACAAACTTCACTGCAAGTTCAACATGTGTACTCGTTAATTCGGTGCGAACGAGAGAGCAGTGTAAAAAAAACGCTTTAACCCTCTGAACAAGTTCCACGCGGTGAAGGTTTGTCGGATAAATGAATGAGATATTCGCCATTGAATTAAAAAATGTCTCACTTTCATTTAACTGCTGACTCTCCGCTTACGTGAAAAAGTCCTCGAATCAGCATTTAGTAATTTTTATGCTAGTGCAACTTTTGTTCTTAAATGATGCGCTTTCAGTCAACACAAACTAATTTCTCCTGATTAAACAAAAAATAAAATAATATTTTCCAAAACTACTTAATACATATATCAAACAACTTTAACTTTCATACAGATGAAAGACTCCGTTAATTTCAAGATAGAAACATATATAAAAATCTCACCGATCAAGCGATTTTGCCATTTATGTGGGATATAAAAAGACGGTTATAAACTTTCTTCCTGTCAATTTATATTTTAGCGATTTCCTACGACAATAACAATTTTTATGCACTCACCGCACTATAACTTAATTTTACGAAATTGCATAAAAGCATTTGCCCTAATTTTTATTCGATCGAATTCAGAGAAATAAAAAAGATCAAATACTTCTAAAATTTAAAACTTATAATAAATAAAATTTATAGAAAATTGCTATTCGGTCATAAAAATTTCGGTAAAATAAAAATGATGGAAAATTGAATTTGAGGAAAATTCAAGATATTTCTCCCCTGATCTCCTTTTGAAGTTTCTTTTTCCCTGAGTAGTTGATTATATAGAACGTGTGTGATCTCTGATATAAAATCCTGTCCTATGGAAAATAATCTTTTCCGTAAGAACGCATATTTTATTATTTGAGAGAACTCGATTTGAATCGTGAAAACTCCGTCCTCGACTGAATAATATACAAAATTCCTAATGTAAAAACCTTTACCGCGTATTTCTCGATATGCATTTTAATCATTTTATCCGTTCAAGTCGTCGAAGTTGTATGTGAAAGTGCGAGGAGAGGTCAATTCGTTTGTGATCGAGGATATCGTGGAAAACATGAAGATCCAATTTTCCCACAGAAAATAGAGAATGTTCGTATATCAGTGGATATATGATATATCTACAATATATACAGACATATATCTGAGCAGACTGAAATACTTGCGCTCTTTACGAGCCGTTGGTTGCACGTCTCGTCTGTCTGGCAGAGAAGACAAGGGAAATCGATGTCTTCGAAAAGGGATGATTGACAAACATGAACAATATGATTACAGTAATAGAGTAATTTTAACCCCGGTACTTGTTGCAAAACGTGGCGTGAAATTATAGAAAATCAGACGCATTGAGGTAAAAGAGTGGGGGTGCAATGGTGCATGCCTTATATATGTGCAATAACGGACTTTATGACCGTATGGGCGACGGATGGACGCTCCATCAAAAATGAATTAACATTTCATGCGACCCGCAGTTGCGAGTGCTCGCCCGAACATTCAGGCAACAACGCTGAGAGAAATTAATGTTGCAGTCGGAATTAAGCTGTAGTTCGATCGAAACCCGTGGAGATGCTCTTGAAAACATTGGGGCGTTGGTAGCACTACCGTCTACACATTTTCCAACGCCCTGTTCCTTTAAATTCTTTTCAAATCCTTTAAAGTCCTTCCACATTTTTATTTTGATACTAAACTACTTTTTTCATATACATATTTCAATGCGAGTCTTGTAAGCCTCTTTTTCTAGTATCTAAGAAAAAATCCCCAGCCCTGGCCATTAAAATAAAAAAAGTGTAAGCTTTCGACGCTGAAAAATATACTATATTCATTATATTATAAAGTGTACTGTACTGTATTAATGTACAATTAAAAATTGAAAGCCTAAGTTAACTTCTATAGCTCTACAATTGTAATTCAACAAATTCTAACACTAAAGGATTATTTAATGTCTCTAAATTTATTCACCGCCTTTTTGTATAGGAAAAAAATTCATGGCTCAAGAAAGACGAAAAAGGGTGCAAAGTCGACACGGTTGATCGGGGTTGGGAAGGAACCTATGAGACTATATATGTTTATGGGCAGAGCGGTTTTGTACATCGGTCACCAACATCCCCTTTCCTTTGCGCCCCATTAATGTCAGGACGTGCTGGTCCTTGAATAACCGAGCGTAAAAAATTTCGTGCTTACCGTTGAATTATTACAGACGCGATAACCGTGATTATAATATTGCGCGTATAATTTCTGTGCCCGCTGTCAGTATAATTACGGTATCAGTAGTCAAGTTGGTCGATTGTGTTTTAATTTTATCTCCGACCACAGTAAAGGACATTCATGTTTGAAATCGCTTTTTTTCAATCCCACACACAGTAGTAGTCGCGAGCAAATGGATTAATGTAAAAGCGATATCACGATCGTTAAAATTACAATCGCAAATGCACTAAAAGGCATGGATACAAATGTGCCCGAATTATAACCCGCTTAATAACGTTTCACCTGCTGTTATAATATTGTTTGCATAAAAGCGTTTACATGCAGGTTCCGATATAAATTAACTTAATTAAGGACACAAAAACAATTTCTAAATTTCTTTCTGAATATACTCAAATTTTTAAACCTTCTGCTTTTATGTAATCTATTTTCACACACCTTTACATTCCCTTTTTTAAAATTCCTTTTCCCACCTGCCCATATCTTTAGACATGATCATAAAATTACGAATTTTCTGGTCAGTGACCACCCTTTTATATTATAATAGTGAATACTTTATGTATAGATTTGTACTTTCCGATAACAAGTTTAAAAATGTTGTAGACTAACATTATAAGCGCGAGAATACATTCACAAAAGAATAACGAGAACCTTTTAAGTCCCTTTATGATTCCTCAAACAACCTTCGGAATTATACTTAAAATGCTTTAAAATCTTTTTTAAAACTCCAGGGAATCTTTTAAGTCATAAAAATCTCTTGAAATTTTTAAGAACACTCAAAATCCCATCCATCATTTATTATAGTTAATAATACTGCATATCAGGCTATAAATTCTTTTTGAATTACATTAACCACACATACATTTTAATCTTTCGCGAAGCAATTTGTCTAGGCAATACATTTTACCGGGACGCAGATCTCCGACTATAAAATCGTAGTGAATTGCATTAAAAAAAAAAGGTTGTTTACAGATAACGCGTAACTCTCCCACGATATCTCGTTCTCCATGCATTTGCAGATACAATTTATGACATCCATTCTCTCCATTTTCTCAGAGTGGAGTGTCGCCGCTTCCCGACATTGCGTTGGAGTTTCTCGTCCTTAAATTATATTTACCATGCCCGTGACGTATCATACTCGCGTTAACATATTTACGTCTGACGAGTGTATTAAATCGATATCTCGCTGCTACTGCGACGAATCGGTTTCCGCCGAAACGGGTTCGTTCCTTCAACTTTTCTATAATTTTCTAAGTTCTACAACGCCGAGGGCGCCAGGTGTTTCTAGCCATTTATGGCCTACTGTGGAGAGTATACCCTATAAAAGAATCCCTATTTTTCTGGTGTGCTTCGTCTTCTTTTTCGAGATCCAACCAAAGTAGAGGAAAAAGGAATCGAATAATGGACAACGATTTTCGAGCCCACGCGCTTATTTATTCAGGTTGCTCGGGCCTTCTTCACGGTCACAATTTCTATGCCACAAATCAAATATTTCTCCGTTTTCTCGAATAAAATTGGAGTCGTACATTTCTTAAAATGATTTCTGTGCGGTCTATGGAAGACTTCATAAAACGAAATTTACTATATTTGGTAACACAGGGACAGAATTATAGCCGTACAATCCGCTTGGGTGGGATTAAAAAACATTTTAATTGATTCTAATTCTATAGAGAGCTTATTACACTTATTTTTCAAAAAATTAAAAAATTCTATTAAAAAAATCTCACCGAAATCAATAACCAGTGTATCGTAGCGTGGAAAAACGCCGATATAAAAATCATGTACAACACACTGGAGTTGATTCGACACTGGGATTTTTTTCCGAATATTAATACGCCTCTTATTTTGGATGATGGGAACAATAGCGATCGGACGCTTCAATGTGATCGATTGAACATTTTTTGTTTGGGATATAAGCCGATTAAAATTCCCTTTAGAATTTCAATGATGCACTGAGTCGATAAAAGCGTCGCCACTCAATTTAAAAACTGGTTGATACATTTTTTTTCTCATCCATATAATAGTATTATAGTATACATATATATATACTATATGTTGTTCAGCCATCTCAAATAACGAGCTTCACTCGTTACAAATATAGTTATATGTGTATAATAGAGTATAAGACCTTGGTACTTAGAACTGTGGTTACATTGACACCTAGTAAATTATATCGGACTTGATTTAAACCGGTTCAGATAAAATGACAAGAGGCTTTAGTGGAGTCATGCTTATGAATCGAGGAGAGTATTTCTGAGCCGTCATAAATCAATTGTTCGGTTTCTTTTGTCGGCTAAGTATGCATGGACGGTCGACCATATAGCATTCTTTTCAGTAAGGGCTCAGCCTGAACTACTCCTGACAAATTGAGTTCATTACAAAAGTATGTTCCAATTTACCAGAGTTTATTTCAAGCACTCCCTGAATTTTTTGCATAACAAATTTTTAAATATAGACTGCAGATCAAGATTTTCAGAGACATGTAACAACATTTATCAATGTCACAATCGAAACGAAGAACTTATATGAAATGGAAACGTAAGCCAGTATTCAATTTTCTTGTCATCGTATCTGCGCTAAACGATGCATGTAATGAGATCTAACCAGCTATACTATCTTATCGCATGGAGCTCATAGACAGTCTTACACGTTAATCATTTTCTGAGTAAATCGGGATGACAGGTTTTGTGATAAAGGCGAAATCGATTTCATGCTCTTCTTCGGATTTACTTCAACTCGAATCGGAGCAGATGTCCTCGAAAATATTATTTCGAGTTCACTGGCAAAGTTAAAACAGATACCGAATTCGAAATAGCAAATCGTACGTGACAACTTTCCTATTTATTTTCCAATCTCTATCAAGTGACGATTCCTATCAACGCTTAACAAGTTTTAAACTCTAAATTACACCGACGTAAAGTTAAAATATTTATCCAAAGTTTGTATATATATATATATATATATGTATCCAACTATAAATTTTCCTTTTTTTTTTTCAAGAATCGTTAATAGCACACTTTTCTCAGTGAGAATAAAATTCGAAATTCCTTTGCTGTAAACTACTGTATATACAGGGCATACTTTCTTTATAATATACTTGAGTCTGACAAGAGATAAGATGAAGTCAGCGTTGATATTAAATGAGGCAATTATAGCATTAAACGAAGCATACATCTGGGAACAATGCAATTTGTAAGAGAGGATGTTTCCCATTCCCAAGTAGTCTCGAAAGAAACCCAGAGTCACAATGTTATTCCAAAATTTGATCAGGGTCGCGATAGACGGTAAAAAAAAAAGCATCCAAAGGTTACTCTCGCTGAAAGGACTGAATGATACGAATCTTCGTGTATTATACGTTTCTCGCTAAAGATACTAATCTTAAATGCAACGTCCTTTATTCGCACAATGCCAATGCGAGCGGACAAAGAATTCCCAAAGAAAAAAAAAAATACAAAAGCAGTTTTACCTGACCACAGTAACCCTCTGATTTGCGGATAATTTGCCAGAGATACAAGTCACCTGCTCGTGCTCAATTATTCTTTTTCAACCACCGCATCTCCGCCCTTCACAATCATCCTCGGTAACTAAATGTTTTTAAACAAGTTCAATTTGTCTTCAGACATAAAGATGAAACTTTAACCATCAAAATTTCCAGTTATTTAGAGCAGAATTTTAGTTGGAATAACTTATCTCAACCTCGAGTTATTGTGCTTTAAATATGAATCAGCGTATTTAGTATTCACGCTGATCAAACAGTAAATTTCACTGAATTTCATGAATGTATCATATCATATACGCTAATTGAATCAGTGGTATACATACTTATAACTGAGAATTATTAGCGAAATTCCGCTGATTCAGAGAGACTAAAAGTGCGCCGCGAAGCGTTATTTATAAAGAAGATTTAAATTTTCATTAAATCATGAAACTTTATGAAATTTAGCAGTGTAAAAAAACTGATACGAATATAAAATTATTTCAGTTCTCGATGAAAAAACAGGTATTTAGAGTTTCCCAGATTTGGAAGCGATACAGCCCGTAAGCGCATCACTGATTTCGCTCTTCGTTTTGCATTTACATTGGTGACGCTAAATTCCGTTTTCCCCTGGGCTAAACGCCTCTGCGGGAATTTCGTTTCGGTTCCCAAACAATGATAGCAGCTTTTCAACGCTTTTCAGACGATTCACTGATACGGATGTTTTCGATTCTTTAATTCCACTCTAAAAAACGACACATCGCGCGATATTATTTGAACACAATCGTATCACGTTTCGACTGGAATTATGCTTTTGGTCTTTGTTACTTGTGACAATGATAAGCTCGTATTTAAAATATAAATTCTATTGAAAACATATCTGCTTATAATCGGGAAATATTTTTTTAAAAATCTACTTTCATTTTAGGTAATAAAATAATATTTATACTTCTTTCAACCAACCAGCAAGAAAAACACGATCTGCTATCGATTAAATAATAAACTTATAATGTTTTAAATTTAAAACAATAAAATTTTCCTTAGAATGAGCCCTGCCTCGCTTCTTTTAATCTTGAACTTCTTTAAAAATATATTTTTAACTCTCTTTTCTGATTTGAACGGATATACACTCATCTCGCGATCGAGAGCACCGCTCGGGGGTCAAGTGACTTCGATCGGATGGGATTAAAATAGCTCGAGCGAGCACCGGCACTTAGTGTAGGCTGTTGAGGGACGCTCGGGGGGACGTAGAATCACGTAGTCAAGCGTGAAAAGTGCTCTCGATCGCGAGATGAGTGTATATCAACATGACAGTAAAATTTATAGGAATAAATTTAAAATTGAAAGTATGAGAAGTATGTGCTGTATGAGAGAAATCCGACTGGAAAAAAGCTTTTCTTGCACTGCATGGCGCACAATACGTTAATAATAAAAAGCGTTAAAATTCGGAGCACATCCGAGGGACGTAGGGATTAAGGGGGGAAATCCGCGTTTGTCTGTGAGCAGAGTGCGTCCGGGGAATAATGAGGTACTTATATGAATTCCAAATCGATGCTGTGATGAAAAGCTCCACTCGGAAGAGCAAAACTCGATAGGCCGCAAACAACGACCGCACTCGGAACTTTCGAATTCGACCCTACGAACTCTCAACGCTTTGGAGCTTTGTTTCAAGATTGCGATTAACATGCAACGGTGTTACGGGGGATTGCCCTCGCACCTCGTTCTCCTTTTACGCATAGCCGTAAGACCTTGCATCTATTAAAGAGATTCTATTTTATCTTCTTTTCATTTTGCCCTTTTATGGTTTCTCATTCTAATTCCCTTTGGATAAACTCGTCCGAAAGTGCATTAACTCCTATGTATTATTTCGTTTAGGCTACATCTACTTAGGTATTTTCACTCGATCATTACGAAAGTGACAATAAAAATTGGCAGAAATGACATCTTCAAGGTCAAAACTAAAAAAATAAACGTATTTTTTCACTTTTTTCCACTTTAACTCAATGAATATTAATTTTAGCGATAGATATTTTCAACGAAAATTGTAGAACGTAAAAATGGGCACCTTTCATGTTTTATACATTTTTCCTGAAATCCATTAATTTTCGAGAAAAAAAAAATGAAAAATGTTCATGAAACATTTTTCTTTCCCTTATCTGAACCATTGTTCTGACCGGTCACATTGCGACATCTCTCTTTTCGGAAAAATGGTTTTAAAAAATTATAAAGGGTAAAAAATTGTGAATTGTAAAAATCTTGCCTTAACGCAACTCTGTGATTGGTCTCAGAGACAAGGCCTTTTATTTATTACAGTTCTTTATTCTACGATTTATAATAATCTTTATCGGAAAAATAATATTCATTTTTTCACACAACTTTTGTTTGAAACTTTTTTTCCTCAAACTAAATGTCTTCAAAATAATATCAAAAAACTTTTTTTTGTTAAAATCGCTTTTTCGGGATTTAACATGAAAATGTCATTAGCGCCAAGCATTTAAAATTTAATGAATACGTGTCATTTCAATTATTTAATAATGCACAATTATATAAATTATAATTAGAAATATAAAAAATAATAGACGAGCTTCAATTAATAAGAATCGCAGATATGATTTTTCTTTTAAATTGAAACTCTTTAAAGTTGAACAATTTTAATTTTAAATCTTTAAAACTTAACAAGTTTCAAAAGGTAATAATTAGGGATATTAGAACGATTTCGACCAACTTGGAACTTATAATTATATTTATAGGCCAGATGTTTCTCGAAATATATATATATGTAACATGGGAAATTCACTAGACATAACTGCAAATTACTCCTGAATTCGTTATTGATTTATAAAGTCTGTATTTGTGCAATATAGGTATGCATTTTTAAGTCCTCTTGAGTTTAATTCGAAATATGCTCGCGAATATAATTTTCGAACGCACTTGGATTTAATTTGAAATTCAGTGTTGCCGATAATGTATATTGGATTAATTCACTCACGGAGCTTGATCAGAATTTCTAAATAAAGGCTTTCAGTGTTATTAAATTAGATTTATTATCTACATTTTCACTACATAACAACACCATAAAATAGAGAAATATATTCCTGTGTCTTAATTAAAAAAAAAAAATGTATTTTATGCAAAAAAAGCCTTCTATTTATACGATTCTTTGACTTAGAAATTTTGTATTTTAAAATAAATACTTAGCTTGAGACTTTTATGATTCTCAATAACAAAAAAAAAAAAAAAAAAAAAACTCGAAAATTCTACGACTGCAAAGGGAAAGAAACTAAGTATGAAAAACTAATTTATAAGAAATATCTCAGAGTCTAATTAAATATTTTAGACTACTATATTAATTTATCGACCAGGAATCTAAGAACAAACTTAAAATGACAATAAATTAAAGAAAATCACATCATATTTCCGTATCCAATGAATTTCATCTCGGAAACAATTTCATTCAAACAATGACTTTCGAAAACTTGAGATTTTTGTGTGAGAGAGCGACGCTAGTCATTTTTTGCATAAAATAAAATAATTTTTCATATATTTTTTCAATTTTCGAATTAAAATACTTAAAAGGTTTCTAATTGTCGAAAACCGGCTTTTTAACTCTAATATTATATGTAATATTAAATATGCCTTTAGAATATTAAAAAATCCGAATTCGCCTATTACTCGTCATTTGACATCTAATGCGAACTTTAACTCCAAAATAAGAAAAATACACAACCCGACGATAAGCATTCCTAAAACAAACATAGCAAGGCACCTCACACCTCCCGAACCGGAACTCTGTTTACTCCCGCGACAATCAATTTAAATCAAGTTCAACTTCCCAAAAATAAAACACCACTTTAAAATTCTCCTTCACAAACATTCCAAATCCGAAGAAAATCAAATGAAAAATCCGATCAATTCAATTTCTAGAACGAAACGCCGGGTTTGTTTACAAACCGAATTCAAAGAATTTGTTTTCTACGAACCTTCAAATGTTGAATAAACTTGCTAAACTTGATGAAAAAGATCCTGCGATGAAAACACAATCACATAATGCACTAACACTACACGAAAAACACACTTTTTAACGTCAGGAACAGGTAGTCTGACAAGTTGTTGTTTCGTAACCAAACCGAATGAAAACAACAAACACCGACCGGTGAAAAACAAGTGACTACTGCAAGGACTACTGACAAACCACACTGGCACAAATTACTGGTTATTTGCGAATTCGAAGACAAAATTGGATAAAAAGTATTTTAGGCGCGAAGGCTGTCAAAGTCAGTTTTTGGATGGGCGGTTAACGACACCTGTCAAAATCGTTTCTCGGCGGGATAACCAGTTTTGCTTTTGCCAGCTTTTATTAGAAGAGGAACTTTTTCCTTGGGATAACACGGAAACAATGGGAACCTGCAGAATCGTCCGCGAGGAACGTACTTTTGGAGCCAAGAGGTAGTTTTTCACGAGCGTCTTCTAGGAAGATTCGGACTCGATATAACAATGGCGTCGTCGCGATCGACGATGAACATATACACCGCTAGAAATGCAATGAAATGCAGTCTGACCAAGCGATCATACATCCGACTCCGGTCGGTCAGAGTATACTCCCGTCTCTAGTCTTGTTCTCTTGAAGGTAGTCAGCGACGAAAGATTTGGAGAGGGGGTAGGGCGGGAGCAGTAGCGGCACATGCGCTTATGGTGCCCCACAGTACCAACTTAAAAAGCAACAAAGGAAAAAAATCCATTTCTTTTATTACATTTACATACAATAAAATTTATAAAATTATTATTATGTAAAATTAAGGTTATAGATTCTTCACATTATCTGCATTATCTTTTCCACATATTGCTTTCTTTCCTGTTTTTCTCTTTTCTTTTACGTTTGTTTTTTTTATCAAATAGTTTGTCGCGAAGTACTTTTTAATAAACAACCTGGTTGCTCGAATTTAAGGCCATGTATCACTAATCCGATCCCTACTTTACCGACATTTTTCCCTTGCAATGCCATTTCTTTCATTTATTGAAAACTTCTAAAATTAAAGTAAAAGCTTTAAGATACGTTCATCTGGTCTTAAATATTTACATTTACATATTAAAAAAAGTCGTTAATTCTTTTTATTTTACTAACAATTTAGATCCAGATAAACTTACAAACTGACTTTAATTTTAGAAATAATTATCGTAAGAGCAAATTTAGTTTTGCCAACTTAACATTCGCAATAATAAATATTTTTCGCTAAAACTAGGCCATTATCTCCGTTTTATACAGATAAAGGTACGTGGCCTAATTTTAGTGAAAAATATTTACTAATGTTAACGTAAAGTTGGCGAAACTAAATTTCTGTTATAGTAGTGTATTACGTGCCCTTAATCTAAATTCTAAAGGGTTAAATCTAATGCAAAATTGTAAAAGTCCTACATTTTTTTTTTATAAGAGAAATTCCTGAAATAAAATGTTATTGCTGAATGATTTTGATAACAAATTTGATTAATAAAATATACAAAGAATTATTGTACTTAAAAAAATATTTCTATAGAGTTGAGATTTTAGTTTAGAATTAACTCTCTTGTTTTTATCTTTTTTTTTCTGTTTGTTGTTTCATTATTAGGTTTAAAAGCATCATTTTTTATTTTATCAAAAATTCGTTTATTCCTTCTATTAATAAAATAATTATATTTGTCATAGAATAATTTTTTTGATATACACTGGAGTCTCGATTAAATGAATCCCACGTATACATACGTATTTTGAAATGATTACAAATATAATAGTGAAAATTGGCGCAAATAATATTTTTAAGGTCAAATTTCTTATTAATTATTTGTTCTCTAAAAACTTTTTTTTTTGAGAGAAAAATCAGGCTATTTTTTACGAAGTGAAACACTGTATTATTTTGAAAATAATTAGTCTGAAAGAATCAATTTTTGAGGAAAATTACATATTATTAAGGACATAGAGTAAAAAATTAGAATAAAGAAGGGGATGGGCTTATTCCTGTGACCAATCACAGAGCTGCGTTACGGCACACCCCTTTCTAATTTTTATTCAGGTGGACCTACCATTTTTCTCAAATGAGAGATATCGCAATGGTGAGAGGTTTATCTCGACAGGTAATAAAAAATATAGCTGCTAAAAAAGTAAATTCTTTATATTCTATACATTTTTCCAGAAGAACCATTATTTTTCAAGAAAAAAGGGGAAAAGTTTCAACATTTTTTTTTCTCGAAAATTAATGGCTTTCAGGAAAAATTTATAGAATATAAAAGGAATATTTTTTTTATACTTTACAATTTTTGTTAAAAATCTTTTTCTCTAAACTTAATATTCATCGGAATAAAGTGGAAAATAATTACATTTGTTTTCAGTTTTGATCTTGAAGATGTTATTTGCGCCAATTTTCATTGTAGTTTTCATAATCAGCGAGTCAAAATACGTAAGTGTGCGTATCCTCAATGAAATCGGTGGTAAAGTGTTTTCGGAAGTTTATCTGCTATTTTTTAGAAATTTTGCTAAAAATAATTAGTTATAATAATTCAATTATTAAAATATAATAAAGAATTTTGCGGGTTAAAGAAATTTTTCATGAAGTTGAGTCGATCCTGAGTAGAAGCAAGGGTGGTGGAATGTTTAACCTTGTGAGGAGGGGGTGAGAAGAGAGAAAGAGTACTCTTGGTATCATAGGGGTAACGGTGGAAACTATACGGGGTGGGGGTTCAGTGTGTACCCATGAAATGAGGGGAACCACGTCGCCACTCGCTCGATCGCTGCCGCACGAATGCTTCGGGTGTCTCCGGAAGCTCTCGGCCGGCGCAGGTACACGTATTAAGCTCGGTTTATGGTTTCCGCATATATATATATATACACATACATATATATGTAAAATAACCGGAAATATACATTCAGAAAATTTCCATGGTAATATCTGCACACTTTTTTGGAAGTACAAGGATTCTAGAAGTTTATTGAAAATCTTAAGGACACTATCAGAGGAAAATTGAAAGCCCTGGAACTTTAAACCTTAAATCTTGCTATTTTTTAGATCCTATCTTAAAAAAGTGGTATCACGAAATGTCTCGAAAATCTCGCATACATTGTTGTTGCAAACCTGATTGGCTCTTGAATGACTTGAAGTTGAAAGAAGAAAAACAAACTAATGGCGCAAAAAAATTTCAGAAAAACCTTCAAAATACTTTAAAATTCGTTAAGATTTCTTAAAACTCCCCAAAACCTCTTGAAATCCTTCAAAAATTCACAAAAATGATTAACATCATAAATGTCTTGAAATCCAAGTTGAAACTCGTAAAAATTTTTACAAATTCCTAAAAATATCTTAAAATTTCTTAACATTTAAAATCTCTTAAAGTCTATAGAAATCTTATCAAATTCCATAAAATCCTTAAAAATTCTACAAAATCTTTTAAAAATTAGAGAAATCAATAAAATTACCTGACAACTTTAAAATTCTTTAAACCCCATAAAATACTCTAAAACTCATAGAACTCTCTTGAAATCTTTTAAAATTTGTAAAAACTTGTTAAAATTCTTAAAAACTGTTTAAAATATTCTTTAAATTATACGATAACATTTAAAGTTCCTTGACGTCCTTTGAAATCTAATAAAATTATTAGAAATTTCATGAAATCCTTAAAATTCTATAAAATCTTCTAAAAATCATAAAATCCCTTAAAATTGTTAGAAATCTCATAAAATTTCACAAAATTCTTTAAAATTCCATAAAATATTTTAAAACCCATAAAAATCTGTTGAAATCTTTTTAATTTGATGAAAATTTTAATATTTTAATATTTTAATATTCCTATCAGAAACTTCTTGAAATGCTTTAAGTTTTACAATAACATTTAAAGTCTCTTTACGTCCTTTAAAATCCATTAAAATTATTAGAAATCTCGTTACATTCCATAAAATCCTGAAAATTCTATAAAATCTTTTAAAAATCAGAAAATTCCTTAAAATTATTAAAAAATCTCTTGACTTCTTTTAAAATTCCAGGAAATTTCATAGTAATATTTAAAATTCCTTAAAGTCCCTTAAAATTCTTTGAAACCTTTTGAAATGTCTTAAAATTCCTGGAAATTTCACAACATGATTTAAAATCCCAAAATCTCTTAAAACACTCAGAAACCTTTTCAAATCACTTAAAATTTCACGAAAATCTTCGAAATCGCTTAAAATTCCTTGGAATCTCTTAAAGTTCTTAGAAACCTCTTAATATTCCTCAAAATTTCAAAAAATTTTAAATCCCTTGTTAGCTTTAAAAATTCTCTTGAAATTTCATGAATTCCGTTAAAATTTCGCGACATATCCTGAAATACCTTAAAATTCTACGAAATCTTTTTTAAAATCCTAAAAATCTTTAGAACTTCGTA
>CAJFCO010000087.1:407292-421638 GCA_904066015.1 Synergus gifuensis
TAACGGAATTCATGAAATTTCAAGAGAATTTTTAAAGCTAACAAGGGATTTAAAATTTTTTGAAATTTCATGAATTCCGTTAAAATTTCGCGACATATCCTGAAATACCTTAAAATTCTACGAAATCTTTTTTAAAATCCTAAAAATCTTTAGAACTTCGTAAAAATCACTTGAAAATGGTCAAAATTTATTAAAATTCATATGGAAATCTCTTGAAATACCTCTCCAAAAAATGATGTAACGAAATGTCCCTAAAATCTCGATTAAATTGTTGTTTCAAACCTACTCTCTGAATTTAAATCAGCAAAATTTCATTGATTTTTTAATGACTTGAAATTGTAAGAAATTAAATAAATAATCGTGCGCGTAGCGCACGTGTTGGTCTGCTAGTTTAATTAAAATAAGATTCAATTTAGAAATTTTAAATGAAAACCCGTAAAACCCTTCTAAATTAGAAAGGTTTCTATGCGGATTAATATCGTAAAGGGTTAATTATTAGTATACCCTAGAAATTTTGAAGGGTCCATTTCGGGCACTCATCCGACTATAACCGAGCCAAGCGTTGCCTAACTTCCGTGCTCAAGGTGACTTTTGTTAAAGGAAGTAGAAGATTACACTTATTTCAAAATCTCAGCTATTCAGAAAGAATCCTTTCTTATGTAAAGAATCTACTTTGGTCTATAGAATGAATGACCCGGAGGTGATAAAACTTCGTCACCGTTTTCAAATAAAAATATAATAGAAACGGAATGAATTGCCGGGAGATAAGATTTATTGAAGGAAATTCGAACCAAAATGACATTGATATCAACTTTCAGAATATGTAATATTCTATTATGTACTTCTATCCGTGCAGAAATTTATCTGTGGCCCAGGTCGAGTCCAGATCAGAAAACTCTGGCCCCGATTGGGTCCAGATATCAGGGTTATTTTGAAAAATTTCTATTCTTTCAATCTGAATTAGTAAGAATTTGATTAATTGAATAGGTAGTAGGTGTGTTACTAATTCATTTAGTTCATGTTTGTTATTACATAATTGAATCAACTTTTTTCTAATTTACAGTAAACGATTTGTCACCACTTGAATGAGTAAGGAACTAAACTATTAATTAGTAAAATTAACATATAGCTAATTCAGATTGAAAGAATACCTATTTAAAATGATTTGACAAGCTTTTGTTCATTAAACCCGACACTTGTTGCACAAGCATTGAGTGTTTTAGTATAAAATAAATTACTTTAGTTATGCGCGAACGCGAGCGGGTGTCACGCATCATTACACAATTCCTTATTGTACTACCAATATAGCCTAGCGATATATGTAAATTAGACAATAAGGAAGCTTCAGCGGATATCATTTTCTTTATATTATAGCCTTTTCGAAATGCTGTAATCTCTTATCAGCCCTTCTTTTGCATAGCCAACGGCTAGAGCATAATCGTAAACCAAGCTTAACGTGTGAGCGAGAGGGTTAATGTTGTGGGCGATCAGAAAATGGGCACGTGTGCCTTGTGGTGCTGTATACTCCTGTGCAGCTGCTGCGATCTATCGGTAAAATCTAGACTTTCTACTGGTCCTCTATTAGCCACCCCTTTGTGCAGGAAACTCGTACTTTCCTCCTTTCCTCCCTCTAGTGCATTCTTCACCCCCTTCTTTGCTATTTCACTGTATTACACTTTTTATTTTCCTCATTGTTTGTCAACAACATTTGTTTTCTTATTATCTACCCCAGTATATTTTTTATATCTATCCTACATACATATATATATATATCTTCAATCTTGTGTCGAAAATTGCCTATTTTTATATGATAACACTGATAAAAGTAAACATTTTCAGTAACTGAAAATACAATAAATTTGTAGATAAACTGAAAGAGGAAAAAAAAAAACACAAAAAAAAACCATAGTAGGAAAAGCGTTGAGCACTTTCGACGTGGAAATGTATGTAATGAATGGATATTCGGAAAGATGATATGATTAGGGAAAGTTTTCGGGACATGGGACGATTCCTTTGTAAAATCGTGGAAGTACAAGTATTCCACAGGCGGTATACGAGTACACATTTAAGTGCAAATCCGTGGGGTCGGTGGGATTCACGCATATATTCGTGCACTCGTGCACACGTTTCTGGATTTGAATTTAAATAGCAGGAAGCCGCGCTCGCCTCATTAAAGGCGACGTCGGCATCCCTAGCGGGGCATATCGGCCAAAAAACAGCGAAAAGTGTTTCACGACATAGTATTTTTCTTCTGGAAGACAGGATGTTGCTGCGGGCGCTTCCAACTTATCGGCACATCAATCATCATAGGGCGGACAAATTAACTTGCCGCAAAACCACATAAAATCTGGCTTCTTGATTAATCATCCCTTAAAGAATGATGAGCTTCAGAATCTCTCTTAATCTGAATTAGTATTATAAGAATTTGACTAATTAAATTAGTAATTTCTTTAACTAATCTATTTAGTAGTTTTTAATTGTTCACAATTAATTGTTTTTCGGATCATTAATACGATACTATTTTAAAAAAGTGGTGTCACGAAATGTCTCGAAAATCTCGCATACATTGTTGTTGCAAACCTGATTAGCTTTTGAATGACTTGAATTTGAAAGAAGAAAAACAAACTAATGGCGCAAACAAATTTCAGAAAAACCTTCGAAATACTTTAAAATTCGTTAAGATTTCTTAAAACTCCCCAAAACCTCTTGAAGACCTTCAAAAATTCATAAAAACGATTAACATCATAAATGTCTTGAAATCCAAGTTGAAACTCGTAAAAAGATTTACAAATTCCTAAAAACATCTTAGAATTTCTTAACATTTAAAATCTCTTAAAATCTACAGAAATCTTATCAAATTCCATGAAAAAACTCTAAAACTCATAGAACTCTCTTGAAATCTTTTAAAATTTGTGAAAACTTGTTAAAATTTTTAAAAAATGTTAAAAATATTCTTTAAATTATACGATAAGATTTAAAGTTCCTTGACGTCCTTTAAAATCTAATAAAATTATTAGAAATTTCATGAAATACTTAAAATTCTATAAAATCTTCTCAAAATCATAAAATCCCTTAAAATTGTTGGAAATCTCATACAATTTCACAAAATTCTTTAAAATTCCATAAAATATTTTGAAAACTATAAAAATCTCTTGACTTCTTTTAAAATTCCTGAAAATTATATTACAACATTTAAAATTTCTTAAAGTTCCTTAAAATACTCTGAAACCATTTGAAATCTCTTAAAATTCCTCGAAACTTCATAAGATTTAAAATCCCTTAAATTCTCTTAAAACGCTGAGAAATCTTTTCAAATCACTTAAAATTTCACGAAAATCTTCGAAATCGCGTAAAATTCATTGGAATCTCTTAAAGTTCTTAGAAACCTTTTAATATTCCTCAAAATTTCAAAAAATTTAAAATCCCTTAAAATTCCTTAGCTTTAAAAATTCTCTTGAAATTTCATGAATTCCGTTAAAATTTCGCGAAATATCCTGAAATACCTTAAAATTCTACGAAATCTTTTTAAAATCCTAAAAATCTTTAGAACTTCGTAAAAATAACTTGAAAATGGTCAAAATTCATTAAAATTCTCGGTTAAATTATTGTTTCAAACCTACTCTCTGAATTTGAATCAGCAAAATTTCATTGATTTTTTAATGACTTGAAATTGTAAGAAATTAAATAAATAATCGTGCGCGTAGCGCACGTGTTGTTCAGCTAGTAATGTTAAATCTTCTTTTATAAATAACTATGCTATTTTGTCGAATTTGTAAGTGTTTCATGGAATTTTATGAGTTTTACATTTTATGTGAGAAATAAGAAAGTTATTTATAATTTTGAAAAATTGATTTTTCGGAACTTTCCAAATAATCACATTTCAAACATGATATAAATAAAATAAAAATGTCTTGTGTTGACACGAATTAGATTTGAAATTGAAGAAAAAACTGAATATAGATTCAAACCATAATGAGAAAGGCATTTTCCTTTTTTGCTTCTATGCACCTTATATATGTATTAAAATATAGACATTTTGAGTAGTGCACTTAGCTTTGATGCAAAATATCTGTTCTTTTATTAAACTTTAGATTTTATGGACTTGGTGTCTGTTAATAAAATTCTTGTTTGCAATCTCGACTTGCGATATAGACAAGGAAATCGAGAGCAAAAGGAACGCGCTCGATCATACCTTAATTGAACAAAGAAGTAGACGAATCAACGTAAGACGTTTTGTTTCCCTCGAGGCGGTACATTAAATATTAAAATGAGAAGCTGCTGCGCAGGACAGGTTTTGATATTGAGATTTTAATGAGGACTCGAATCAAAGAAACACCGACGTCTGCTGAAATGCTACTGTAGCAGCGGAAACGCGTATTCGTGCTGCAAAACGAAGAATCGAATAAAAGTGTTGTGTGTTTATCGATTCCAGAAAGTTATGTCAGATAATGCACAGTCAGTATAGTTTCATAGTCGTTGTTTAAAGCTCAGTCAAACGTATGTACCTAGAACAAATCTATATGTATCTTCACTGGGGGAGGTTTGGTAATATTTGTCTTCGGTAGTTTGCTCACTGCTAACATCACTCGCTCTCTTCCAGAACTCCAGACTTTTAAATATTTAAATTCCATTTTCGAAAAACGAGCTATCTACTGTCTTCGTATAGCAACCAAAGAGAACAAGACTACTTTCGAATGAAGGGATCAACTTATACATAGGTACATCCCCTGGGGCTTATTTTTCACTTTTCTCACAAAGGGTCAACGGTACAATAAATTATATCTTTGGAAGTCAACTGTTAACATGTTTTGGTTATAGGTAGTTCATTTCGTGTTGGTTTTTAAATAAAAAAAATTATGAGACTTAATAAAGAATTCGCTTCTTTGAATTTCTTATTGTATAACTTTATCTTTCTGCCGTAATCTATTTCTAGAGAGTTTCCCATATCGCATACTACCCATGTAATCCGGAGTAAAATGTACATCTTACCACTATTTTTGAGCATATCCTTTGTACCCCATTTGAGTTATACGGACAAAAATATCAGGCAGTGGAACAAATTTTTATACGTTCATGCGAAACCTCTCGCCGCCACGTAAAATTTTATTTCTCTGTCTGAAATTCTGTTTCGTACTTTTGTCACGTATGAGGTCGTACACAGTGCACATTGTCATCCGAAAGTAAAATGTGCGGGACTGCAAAAATCCGTTTTCGAGAAAATCCTTGTCACGATTTCGAGTATACTTGCAGAGAAATATTTTGATTCAATTCAGCAAATATTTTTCTCTTACACAAAGCAAAATTAATTAAAGATTTATATTAATTTATATCAGTGGCTTTATCTCGGGTTCCCGAATATGAAGGGATGAGGTACTTTCGTATCAAAGGAGAAAATAATATTATTGTGTCCCGTATATGAATTTATGACCCAATTCAATGAAATGTCTTTTATATGGGTATACTGAAAATTCGAAAATTTCACAATGGAATCAAAGTACGATTTTGAAATTGTCTTTTATATTGATTCCAGATATCAGCATAAAACCGGATTTATGTTCGTTTTCATGAAATTTGTAAAATGGAATTTGCCTAATTACTTGAGTGGTTTTCAACCATAAAGACCATTTCACATTTGTGCTTCTGCAGCAATTAGTGCTTTTATTTTTTGCTGTGAGTAAATTTCCCTAATTGAACTGAGAAATCTGGTTATTACAGATTACACTAGGGTGCTCTGCTGCTGAACTACGAGCAAGTTTCCATTTAAGCGTATAAAGCCCGACTTATGAGTACCATTCTAAGGGGAATTAACCAATGAAATATTTACCTAGAAAGTTAAGGAATATGTCACCGGCTAATTCTCTTAGATCGGCATTTATACGTCCTGCAACTTTAGTCCGTCGAGATATTTCATTCGCACAAACATGCAGACTTACTGCATTACAATTCCACCCAATTTAAATCGCTAATTTGTTACAAATATGTTACGTTATTATAACAGTGTCTAATTAGCTTTTAGAAGAATCAGTAGTATATGTAGAATGCTATCCTAATAAAATAAAAATCGTACGAATATAAAAAGTATTAAATTTAGCGTGTTTGATTGCAGGGTCGAGAATAATTCACTGGCCGATATGTTTAATGGATCAGAAAGTACTGGCCCATTTGATTTTCTTCAAAGGTCTCTATATATCAGCTACGACTCTATACATATGTAAATCGTTTTAGTCGAATTGTGTTCTTCGGAATGAACAATATCTTTGAGATCTATCATTGAAAAATCGCGATTACTTTGTTCTTTATTTCTATTTTGCATGTATGTACAGTAACATACAACGATGCCTACCCATCGAAACTTTGATTCGATATTAAAAGTTGTTCACCGGCTATTCACTTAATATACTTTATGCACATATGCACTGCACTAAGTGAACGTACACAGAAAAAAAAAGTCTTAATTCAAGCCCAAGAATAAACTAGTTTTAAGATGTAAAAAAAAGAAGACTACTTTATCTAAAAACTAGCATACGATTGAGGTTTCAAAAGAAAATGCTTGTAGAATTAAATAGAAGCCGTTTCATGGGCTTAAATGTATCCCAAAGTTAGAATGCGGACTTAAAATTAGTCGCTATACGGATTGAAACTAGTCGCAAGAAAGAATGAAGGCTTAAATAAAGAACTTCTAAAGACTAAAAATTAGACCATAATGCCAATATTAATTAAGCCAATATATAGCTAAAATATAGCTATAATTAAACGTAAGGACTGAAAGCAAAAGATTTACAGAAAAAGTTTGTTTATCAATATGAGGCTATAACAACAATTTTTTAACTTAAAATAACTTTATTCTAAGCAAAAAAAAATTTTCGTTATAGCCCCATATTGTTTGAGTTCCGATTCTACAATTTCGCCTCTAGGGGGCTAGAAATTATTTTCTTCACAATCTTCTTTTTAGCCGACAAGATCTTACTACATTACTTAGACATATCTGGCTAGTTTTAAGACTAATATTTAAAACTAAGTCTTAATAACGTTTTATTTTTAGTCTTACATCTGTTAGAACTTATTTGAAGTCAATCTTAATGCATTAATTAAGTTATCGACTTAATTTAAGTCAAATCTAAAAAAAAGTCTTGCATGAATTTAAAACTTTTTTTTTTCTGTGTACCCCTGGTTTCCTGTCAACTTTAAATGATAAATAAGTACAAGATTTGTGGAATAACCTCAGATTACGTGATTAATTAATTATTATAATAATAATTAAGAAAAGGTGATGTGCAAATATGGAAAAGTGTATAATTACAAAGTGCAACAAATTAATTACAAAGTCTTGTTAGGAAAACACCAAAAATCGGATCGTGTAATTTGTGTACTTTTTTATAAAGGTTAGAAAACTGTTTTTTATATTAATATACAAAAAATATTTCAAAACTGTTCAAGTAGAAAACTAAGCAAAGAAAGAAATAGCCTCTTTGGTTTTCCTTTATATTTCTGAGGTATTTATAAGATGAGGTTAAACTTTAATAAATAAACTTAAATTTTATATTAAAAAATTAAATCAAATTAAGAAATAATATAATGCAAAACAGTTTTCTAACCTTTATAAAAAAATACACAAATTACACGATTTTTGGAGTTTTCTTAACAAGACTGTAATTATACACTTTTCCATATTTGCACATCACCTTTTCTTAATTATTATTATAATAATTAATTAATTACGTAATCTGAGGTTATTCCACACATCTTGTGTTTATTTATAATTTAAAGTTTGACAGGAAACCAGGGGTACGTTCATTTAGTGCAGTGCATATGCATAAAGTATATTAAGTGAATAGTCGGTGAACAACTTTTAATATCGAATCAAAGTTTCGATGGGTAGGCATCGTTGCATGTTACTGTATAACTTTTATTTCTGATTGACTTTTTTTTTACTAGAATATACTTAGCTTAGAATACTCATTTTCTTTGAAAATAAATATAAACATAAAACGACAGTATTGATTTTATTCTACTTATACATCTAGTTGTCATTGGTTGTACTTATTACTTGGTGCAGTTTGAATAAGTCCGCGATATACTGTTGTTATGTCAGAGACAAATGAGTTGCGCCAACCAATCGGCACGCACAAACATACAATGAGACAAAAAGCATTCTCTGGCGCGTGTATTCAAGTTAATGAGCCACTGAAAAGGACGATGAATACGTAAGCAGAGGATCGATTTGTTGAGCATCGAAACTTCGGTCCTTCATTCAGTGCATTCGCGTCATTCGCACCATTTCTATAAATCGAATTCTAGGTTTTCGGATAATTTGCGGTTTAATCATTATTCATGATTTAATCGAAAATTGTCAAGATTCCTCATTAAGGGCGCACGACAAAGAAAACACGTGACCGAGCATAAAAGAAAATTATTTATTTAAGAAAAAACGAGCTCTCTCAATCTAAATTAGTAAAATGTCCTTCGGTATGTCCTTTTTTATTATGTTCCCATGTGTTCCAAAGTTAGTCCAAAGTGTAGTCCAAAGCTAATAAATAATTGTAATAAAATTGATTAATACGACCAGGGATTAATATTAATGAAACTGATTAATTTGTTTTTGATCGTGCCCCAGCTCTACCATAAAATTGGATTAGAAAATTATAAACTCTGAGGAGATTAAAACTTTTGGGTAAAATAACTTTTCGAGAGCATTATTAACGACAAACAATGAATAACAAATTATCATTATTCTGGTGCTATACAGAAGCTGTCAGACTCTGAGGATGGCGCAGGTGGGTGCCAGGTCTAAATCTTCCCCAGCGGTAGAATTGAGTATACTAAAGTTATTAGGTACTGTCAAAGGTAAATTGATGGATGTGGATATAATCCTACGTTCAAGAATATACCTTTTTACGATATATCACAAGTACTAATATCATTTTCGACGATATACTTTTATACTTAATTATAACTTGTTACAGAAACTACTAAACAAACCTATATCTGTACTTTTTTTCTGGATATGTATAAACAATGATTATTATTATTATTATATTTAGAGACAGCGTATTTATGTTAATCAAACTTTAAAGGCCATCAATAAGAGCACATATTATTTTCATATGTAATAAACATTTAAGTTTACTTATAAAATTTATATCGATGCAACTGTTTTACGTTTATTAACTTTTAACGTATATTATATGCATCATTATACCTGAAAATTATTATCATAGAATATATGTATATCTGAAAATAATGATCTATGCAGACACTATACTATATGATTCACAAAAGCAATTATATTTACAACTGGTTATTCATTGTCATCATTGCAATGAAAAGTAAATAACTTGCCATAACGAGATTTGAAAATGATTTGGTGCTTTCTCGTTGAAACGTACATCTAATTAAATCGGCAATTGGTGACATGGAGGGAGGCTAAATTGTGGTCGATTACATGCACGAGCGACATGTGCATAACAAAAAGGCATTAGCTAATGCCTTGATGGCTATATAATTGAAGGGTAGTCTCCGCTATATATTCGTAATTTCAGAAATAATACTTTGACGAACGCTTACGTGGGAAAAAACGTTCAACATGAAAAAAACAAAAACGTATTACAATGAGGTAATCAACAAAGAGAACTTCAAATAAAAGGGGACTTGGTGTATTGTTTTACTTTTTTTTTTTGAATTATGTTCTGTTTGAACTTTCCTGTTTGTTACCGATTATTCTTTCTTCATTATTCAATATTATTCCAAGGTATAATTTTATTGTACTAGAAAAACTGAGATTTATTTAATAGCATATATAGAAGTGGATGAAAGTAAGTAAGGAAGGTTGGACACTTGGGCACTGTGGCGGACCCGCCCCTATGGAAATCGAGAGCTCTGCAATACTTAATGTATAATCGATACGTCGATCAAGCTTATTCTCTCAGGAAGGTAAGTTAAGTATTTTACTTACAATTAAAATTTTCATCACCAAGCTTGAAAGCTTTTAAAAGATAAACTGCCTTTTTCCATCATTAAGCATCGCAATAATCTTGCACTGTTCGTTTAGTAGTACAAAATCCTCTCAATATTAGTCTTGCACCGTTATACTTTACACATCGTTTATTCCAAAATTCGTATTACCTTTGGCAGCTCTTGAACCGTATTAACGTTCCCCCATAATCAGCCTAGCAATATTAACTGTCTCGTTAACAAACCAGGCAATCAACTCATATCATATAAATTTAATAACAACGCAATGCAGCCGAAAATATTTCAAAATCCCTCTAAAAGCTAATAAACTGCATATTTGTGGAAAATGTCGAATGGATGCTTGTTTATAATCGCTCGCGAATTTCCTTTGTTTGCTTCTTGATTAATTGGCAGAAAACTCCATTCCGTTCAGCGTAAAATCAATGCAACGAGAATAAACATTCTCTGGTTTATCATCGACTGAATTGTTCTTCAGTGGAAATTTTTTCAATAAATATACAAGTATATTTTGTTATTTTCTACTACGTCTATAGAGAGATTTATTTAGCATCCAACATTTATACATTAATTAATTTCATCGAAATTCCTGTTACACAAAATCAAGCGATTATATATATCTTTTCGAAAAGCATCATCACATTCGATATTTTCGATGGTAGAAAAATGTATATTGATAGCGAAACTTCCGCAGCGTGAATTTAATTAGAGCAGCGTTCAATGATTCTTTATCCTTCGGAGGCCGCCATCTCGCCTTCATTGTCCTTCCTGACTAACTTAAATACCATTTCGTGACAGAATGTAGCGTCGCTATAAGCCTATAAATGAGGGTGGAAAAAGCTTGTCCACCCTCTGCTTAGTTCTCGTGGCAGTAGTTGTATCGAGGTCGTCGAAGACGCCTAAGCGCAGGCCTGCCGTCAGGCGAGTTTGACCCTCTCAACCCTTCCCTTTCCCCCTAAAACCTACTACCTACAACCACCTCGCATACCTTACAAACATAGTTGCTACGATTCTTCTTCAGGACGTGCCGGTCGCGTTTTCCTCATCATTGTCCCTTCATTGAGCTCGTTTCCTAAGTGGTCCAAGTTTACCTGCAGTGAACCCATTCTTCATCGATAAATACTCCATTTTCTCATTTTCAACTCATTACCAACTTCAATTTGAAGCAACCATCCATCCTTATCTTTTATTTTAACCCACATTTGATCCCTAAATCATAAATATTTTATTTCTTCTTCTTTCGGAAACAATATTTTATGCTCCTTCGTTGCAACCGATTTGAAAACGATCATACTGTTTTTTATCTTTCTATACCTTCCTTTCAAACTTACTTACAATAAATTGAGTTATTTATTATTTGAAATTTTGACTTGAGTACACCTACTCTTTGTTAAAAATTCATTATCACTGAACCAGAATTTCCGACTTTCATTAGTACAATCGGGAGTGATTATAAGAATAAATCGAGTGAAATTCGAAAGGAAAAGTAAATGAGAAATCAGAAAGTGAAGAAAGAAAGTAGATGAAAATAAAAAGGGAGAAGAATCCGTGAATGGCATGGATTTGAAAGCAATTTGCGGACAAACGAGTTTGAGGGCTTGCGATTTCGTGCAGTTGGCACGAGCGCCACCAATATTATGCATCGTAAGTTATCGCTTTTCCCGGAAACGATGATCAGCGACCTCGGTCGTGTCGACGCGTTTGGGATACCCCCAATTGCTCGGGAAAGAATAATAGGCTTTGACGTTTACAATGGAAAAAAATGCTGCGAACACGTAAAACGCGAGAAACCAATAGTTAGAGTCGAGTATTGATTTCCAGTTTTTCTTCCTTTTTTCTGGCTTTAGTACTCACAATGGGCTTTTGCTTATATATGTAAGGAAATGATGCGCATCCTGGATGGATCCATTATTCAATATCGGGATATGATTACTGTTGAAATGGTTCTGATGTAAAATGAACATTGGTAGATTTTCGAACAAGAAATTCATAAAACAAGAAGTAGTATCTTATCAGTGAAATTATTTTATTATTTTAGCATTTCTTAAATAAGAAAAGGTATGAAAAAGGTGAAAAAATCATGTAATCATGAATTCTTTCTTATGTATATATATACAATATACATACATCACCTGTTAAGACCAAACTAGATAGAAATAGGTTAACTAGATACTATATATATATTAATATAAGTACCTAAATATTTAATGCTGATTGTCCCGATTAGGGTTTATATGTACATTCTTAGGGCTTTACTCAGTGAGTAATACTCACACTACTACACAAAATGCAAAAGTAATATTCCTGTTTTAAAAATAACAGGTGAACAGGCCGAGAAAAAAGAGTTAAAATAAAAGAGCAGACTTTCATTATAATAATGAGAACATGAGGGGTTTATATTGCAATTTGATCAGAAAAAATATAATTCGCTTGCATTAATTGCAAACCGGTTGGCGACGGTTCGACTGCTGCCAACTGGTAAACTAGCGTGCGTGTTAAGGAGTCATCAAGGATTATTTTCTCATTCTTTTTACCAACACGATAGACTCGTAATTATTGTATACTCGCACTTTCGACAATTTATACCTTCTCTGCATAATAAAAAAATCTAAACAGTTGGCCTCAATTCATGCTAGTAATCGAAAGTCATATAATGATATTTCGTATGCTTTTTGTTTATCTCACAAAGAGCGAAAAAAAAAGCTCTGAATATATCGATTCGGCTTCAAACAGCGCAACCCCATTGGCAGTATTATCAAGTTTCATTATTTAATATTAAGCCTTAAAATCCGAGGCTTTTCCGAGAGAAGATATTGTAATTTATGATTCTACAATTATTATTGTAAATTATTGTTAATACAAAATTGAACGTTTTTCAAGAGACACAAAGTTTCCTCACAAGCTTAAAAATCATTTTATCTTTATTTTATGGGAAATAATTTCTAAATAATAAACTGATACCGAAAAGCCTGGGTATATTCGAATATTTACTGAAAGAGAATCTTTTATTTAACTTTTGCAATTCGATGTTTTAATTATAGATAATATTTTTACATGAAATTTGAATTCATTCCTAAATTGCTCCGACTTTTTATGATATCTTGTTAGTGCACCGAGAAATGATAAAAGTGTAATTATTTTTTGAAACCTCACTCTCATATATTTTCTATAAATCTGAATTTTGTAAAAAGACTTTTAACATTAATAATAATAATAATAATAATAATAATAATAATATATGTTTCTTTGATAAATATATGAAGATATTTATTTTTCTCTTTCAGGTTCAACATGGGATATTACAAGGAATACTTCCTAGGAGTTACTAATCGGTTTTGTACAAAAATGTAAATACCACGACAGATGAATGTTATCTTTGAAAATAAATTAAGTTTTTAACATAAACATCTGTGGCCGATGAATATCAAACGAAAAGCGTTGAAGAAGTAGTAAAAAGGATCATCCCTTTCAAAATGTCCTTTTTCGCTTGGGGAAAGGGTGGACGTGAAAGCTCTGACCACCCGGGCCGAAATTTGCAAGACGGACTTTTTCAAATAGCCTCGCAAGCTTGTCACATACTCGTGCAGGTGAGTGTTTTTAATTAGAGTGAAATTGCGTCTCGTGCTGTCGAATAAATGCAAATGAAAGACATGTTTACACGGCACAGGCACGTGATATGCATTTTGATATCCTACTTGTTTGATCATAAAATGCGTTGAAAAATTGAAACTGTTTTTATGAAAAATGCATTTCACTGAATAAGCTTGATATACAAATAAATAAATAATAATGATAAATTGATGGAGCTTGGTTCTATAAAAATTCAATATTCTTTTTAAAAAACAATATTTTCAATTAATTACAGTGATAATTATTGTTTTGTTTTAAAAACTTTAATATTTATTGTATTTTCTGTTGATTATTTATTTAGTATTTATACGAATATTTGTAGCAGTTTCTATTTATTTATTTATACTTTATAGCTTTCTGTCACTTTTAATTAAACTTTTACTTTGGCCTTTTTATTAATAAAATATTCAAGCGGGCTGAAATAATTTTCAACTCTTGGTAGCTGAGTTAATTTATTTTGTGAAAATTTCCATTATCTCATTAGATTCTTGAACGGATACCTATGTGTCAGATGGTTCTGATTTTGTTCGTTGTTCAACTAAGGAGTTTAATTTATGTGATGAAATTTAACTTTTCGTTCCTTGATACTGACTTCAGGAAAGATTTACGTCAAAACGATAGACAGTGTTATTACAAGCTTTCGACAGTTGGCTTCAAAATATTCAAGGGAATATTAGGTTTGATACTAAATCGTAATTAAAAACTTCGTATTAAGAGATTATATCATTGCACAAAAAAATTATATAT
>CAJFCO010000087.1:425633-452061 GCA_904066015.1 Synergus gifuensis
GTGTCTGTATATTTAGTTTGTGAGCACGATAACTTTCGAAAGAATTGACAGATTGGATTGTCCTTTGGTATACTCTTTAAGTGTCCTAAAATGAAGGTCAAGTTCGTTGGCCAGCCATTTTGGATAAAAATTCAAAAAGTGGGAGCATTTTGAAAAATTTTGAAACCACTTTTTTTTTTAATCTAGAAATTCTAATGACGCATGTTCGTAGTACTCAAAAAGTCGAACAATTTTTCTTAATGACTTTTTTGGATCAAAACAAAATTGAAAGACTTATAACATTTTGAAAATCCAAAAAAATGAAAGAAAACTTAAATTAGAAGCCAAACAACGCACGATATGAAAAAAAGTCTAAAGATGAAAAATGTTTATTTTTGAACGCCCTATAAGATCCGCATAACAACTTTTTGAATTTCCTTAAAAAATCGAAAATTCAAATTTTGAGCCAAAAAACGCGAGATGCAGAGAAAATGATAAGAAATATAATTATTCGCCTTAAAAAGATCTACAAGTTCTCCTTTGGCCATTTTTCAATAGGATGAGTAGTTTTCGTTTAAATGGTGAAAAATATTGTTAAACAGAGCCGAGCGCGGAGCGCGAGCTTTAAATCAAATATCGAGCGCGAAGCGCGAGTGCCCTGATGAGAATGTGCTCCTTAAGGTCGATAGAACCTTAAGTAAATTAGTTAAATTTTGCATTCAAAGCTGTAATTTAATTTAATTTAATTAAATTTTTAAAAATATAAATTACAAATATACAAAAATAAATTATGTAATTTAATTAAATTTAAAAAAAACTGTAAAGCGCAAGCTTCACTAAGGGCACAAGCGCGCGAAGCGCGCAACACGGAGCGCGAAGCGCGACGTGTATATATATCGGAGCGCGAAGCGCGACGATCGAACTATATTCGACCCCCCGCGCGCCGTAGGCGCGCTCATTTTTGCGAGCGAAGCGAGCCGCGCGCAAAGCGCGCGATGAGAATGGCAGATTTTTTTTTTAAATATTAGATTAAAAATATTAGTTTAATAATAAAAAACTATAATTGATACAATTTTTAACCAATTTTTAATCAGAGATAGAGTAATATTATTATATAGTATATTATATTGTATCTATATTGTAATTTTGATATCTGGTATCTATGATTTAATATAATTAAATACAATTTTCAAAACATTGTGTGATATAATAATTTATAACTTAATTAATAACTTACTATCGTAAGGTAATTTAAATTAAATTGAATTTAATTTAAATTAAAATTCAATTTAAAACCTATGCCTAACACGATGCAAATGCGACAATTATTTTGGCATCAGAAAGAGTCAACCACACTTCGACCACGCTTCTTGTCATGTATAAAATGTTTAAAAAAAGCTACATGTATTCATTTCTCTTTAAAACCATCTACGTATCTCACTGTACTTGAACACAAAACTAAGATTAGGCAGATTAGGCGAAAGAAACATACTAAAAATTAGCTTTCACTTTTCTGTGATATTTCGCTATACTTTGAAAAATAATAAATAACATAATATATTTTATGTTAACTGTTGAATTTTCGTTCCCTTATATTCTAAATGGTCAGGATATACACTTCAGTATTGGAAAAATAACTGACTTCGATTTAAAATATAAGATAGAGTATTATAACTAAAAATTTAGGAATAAAATTACGAATTTTTAAAGAAAAGTCTGCATTATTTAGTTTCAGATACTCTTTATATATTTGTAATCAAGAATAGAGTAATTTACACACTACTGAAAAGTATCCTGAACATTTCAGAAGGAGAAACAATCCTATTTCACCTTCAATTTCAAAAATATTATTAATTCAATTAAATTGATGGACTTATTTGTTTCAATATTTTGGGCAAACTGCGCGCATGCGCAAAGTTATTTACCACCCTGAAAAATGAGTTTCTGTATGTATGTAGAATGTAGGAAAAAAGTTTGAAAAGTGTGCTTTAAGATTTATTTTTATATATGCCAGGTAATCGATCGAGAAGTAACAGTTCAACAAATTATCATGAAAATAATTCACTCGTTATGTTGTTTTGGATAAACAACAAAAGCAACTGACTGCCCGTTAAACTAAATGTTATTATTGTCTTTGCGTTGAAATTTACCGCATGCAGCCACTCGAGTGTTCACTCGGTGGTGCACCCATTCAGTGTATACTTAATTAAGAATTAGCCACGTGTGTCGATTGCTCATTAACAACAGAACAAAGGGTAACTCGGCATCGTATAAACCCCACATTTTCGAACAGAATGTTTGGATCGGCATTTCACGTATCAATAATTAATAACTTGCTCACTTCAACTTTATCGAGGATACACGAACTAAAATACATTCTCCTTTAAGTAGACACATAAATTTAATGATCAGTTGTTCAAATTTAATTAAAAGTTTACATACAATTTTTACGATCTTAGTCTCTTATTAGAGAAAATAAATTTTCAATAATAATTATATACAATACAATAGTAATTCCACCTCGGCCTGGATTCGAACGCAAGTCGAGGTCGATTGTTTTCATCTTCTAAAATTATTTCAATAGCATTTTATAACGCCAGAAGTTATCGTCCGAGCAAATAATTATCATATTAAAATGATGAGACGTACGTTGCACAATATAATCATTCATAAAATAAAACTCTATAAACAAAAACTAATTAGAATATGCAATTGGAGTTAATACCCGGACTTGGAAGCTCTCTCCTTAATTATTCTAAAACGCAACACCCATCCAAATGAGACGATTAAAAGCTGCACGACAGAAAACAGTAAATACGAAAATTGATGCTTGCGAAGTTCAGAGGGAGGGTGTATTCCTAAAATTGCAGGTATCCACTAGAAAATTATAGACGAGATTCATTAAAATGTGTGTTAAAGCAATGCTTTCTCGGAACAAAAAATGATGCCCAGAAACCAATTCCCATGGCAATCTTCTGGGTGATGGGATATGTTTACCCGTTTCGTGACGAAAGACCATAGGCCAATATAAATAGTGTATTTGTGACGTTGTAATACAGAATTGAACCTTTCCCTCTTTTCTTAGCCATCACCCCTCATCGTAAGGTCGGGTCCTTAATCGTAGCACTCCATCAAAATTAAAGCCTTGAGCTACTATATCAGCAACACCGAATATTCACAGGACATACTGGAAATAGCTAACATATAATATTCTTCGATATAAGGTTTATCGTATATACGTATCAAAACTCAAGTTCAGTTTCTTCTAGTGTCGTCTTCACGCGATCGAAGTGAAACTTTATAGTTACTTTATACGTGTTTTGATAACCAATCATGTTGAGCATCCCCTTTTAAATTATTAGGGAGCATTTTTGTTATAGCTTCATCATCTGATTCGATTCCATAACTTTTCTCGCAGTATTATATCCATCATATTCTGTAAAACATATCTGCTATATATTTTTATGAGAAATCAAAATTGAATGAAGTTATTTTGGCCGACTACACATGGACTTTTACTACTGCCTATGTGGATAGGCAGTAGTAAAAGTCTGGCTATTTCAAAGAATTTGACGAGATTTCTAGATATTCTAAGACATTTCAAGAGCTTTTAAGAGATGTATACAGAAAATTTAGAAGTATTTAAGCAATTTTAAGATATTATAAGGAATTTTAACATATTTTGAACGTTTTTAAAGAATTTTAAATGGTTTGAATTATTTTTACGAGGTATTCTAGGAAATTTTTAAGTTTCTTTCAAGGGTTTCAAAAGAATTAAAATGATTTCGAAGGATTTAAACTTTTTTACTTATTTCGAGTGTTTTAAGTGGATTTCAAAAATTACATTTAACAAAACAAATGAAACAAATTCACAAGCACTTTCAAAATATCTTTAAAAAATCCTCAAAACAAAATGATGGCCTGCGATATTTGATTTCAATAGGTTCAAGGGCATAAATGTTTATTCGGAACACATACACACATATATATATATATATATATATATATATATATATATACATATATATATATATATATAGAGAGAGAATTTTAGAGGGCAGAGTTAATTGTTTCTTCTCCTGAAAAAAAAATAAATAAATAATCTTTTTTCTCATTTTCTTGCGTGACAAATTTGGCCTGCCCAACTTAGTTTTCCGGTATTCGATCAGTCAATGCCTCGTTTCTTATTTATTAATCTGGATTCCATTAATACCTATTCGTTTTCTGTGATACTTATACATATTACATCAGCCTACGCATTTAGTAGTAACACCCGCTTTAGTCAGGCGTAGTGCTACTTCTGGCACTGACACTCACAAGTATTACAGATATAATTAATTTTTATCCTGAAATAGAAATTCTACAAAATCTGTATTTTTTATATTTAATAACTAAATATAAGAAAGAAAGACTCATCATTAGTGAGTAATATGAGATTTAATATTTTTCAAACCATGTGCAGCACTGAAATTAAAATTTTTATAATTAACGAGTGTTTCTGTGAAATATAAGTTATCTTGACTGCAATGTGTAGACCTATGTATCAGTGCTATCAATGTTAGACGAAGTTTTAATTGCGTAAGTGCAATTACTATACTCTGACAGCTGTACGACCTAGTTTTTGGAATAGTTTAAAATGAGAGCCACTTTCTGGCTTGGAAGGCCTTCTCCAACTCCAAATGACGAAGAATAAACTGAAAACAAGAGGTCTTAAAGAACTTATCTGCCATACACTGAGCGAACAAGTTTGGTTCAATTGGCACGCATAACCGTATATTCAGCTTAATTTCGACCTAACTGTTCTGATTTAACACATTTCTAGAATTTTCAATTCTAATTTATTTTCGTCAGAAAAATACGCTCACTAAAGAATCAGTGAAAAGTGGGACTGCAAAATATTTGTTTATTCGTACGGAAAGGAGGGAATTTATAAGACAAGACATTTAGATTTGAATGACATATTATCCTTATAATTCTCTATATCGAACTTCGATATTTGTAAAAAGATGAAGTGAGTTTTAAAGTATAGGTTACACCCCTGAAAGAGAAGTAATGGCCAATTGACTGCCGAAGTAAACTCTCTCCTGACGTATACTTCCTGTGCAAAAAATATGCAGCGTTATAGATGGCACATTACGATCATCCTGAAGCAATCTCCCCAGAGTCAGGGTGAATTATACTTGGGCTACTTCTCATTGACGTTCTCCTTGGATGTGTTTTTTTTCCTATTAAGCCAACGGCGACTATTTGTCCAAAACTGGGGAGAGGGTCCAAAGCATACTTGATATTCCTTTCGACAAGTATTTTTCTAGCCTATTTTCTAGAAATATACAGCTATAAATTCACGAGAAAGAATTTCATATATGTTTTTGCGAGTATTTTTGTAAAAACGTGAAAATAATGGGCTATAAGCACACAAATAGATTTATTTGCTCGCTTTGTGAAAGAAATTGTGCTTTTTGAATTTGAAAGGATCCGTCTCTTTTTTTATGTATATATAACGTTTGTATTATTGAAATCAGATCTTTCTAAAAAAATTCTTTCTAAGAAATTGTAATAATGAGAAAGCAATACTTAATTTAATGGTATATACCGGATCTTATTTTTCAAATGACAATTTTGTGAAATAATTGTCAGGTTTGAGAGATATTTATTTTCATTCGTATATGAAAATTTGGTAGGAGTATACATGAAAATCGACATATCACTTGGAAGTTTCCTTATTTCCCCAAGAAAGAATTAAGGCGTTAAACTAAAAGAAAAAAAAGACACGATTGTGTTTTTTATTGTCCTGGTACCAATCTGGGACCCACGCCCACGTTAAATTTCATTAAGTTCTTTCACTAGCTCACAGTTTCTCTCCTCGTCGTTTCTATCTCTCTATAAATCTTTCTTTGCTCCCTTATCTCTCCACCCAGGATCAACACCTTCAGATATACCAGTGTTCACAGAATAGACAAAGTAGGGCGTCTAGTGAAACACGAAGACAGATTGATCACACAAAATAAATGATGAATTTAATTATATCAGAGGCGAACAGTCCCTTGATACTATAGAGGGAACAAAGGGTGGTGTTGGTGAGCTTAATCAAGATAATTGTTGAGCTATGCCTCGTTCTTGGCTCGTATTAAAAACGCATTAGTCTAATGGCAGTGCAAACTTTAGTGCAAAACTGTATAAGCCATGATAGGTAGGTACCTACCTACCTACCTACCTACCAGTGTTGAGAAACTTTTTTAAAAAGTAAATTGTTACTTTCCCAATCTGAATTAGTTAAATCTTACAAATTAATTGTAGTTTCTTACTAATTCAATTAATAACGAGGACAATTGAACAAGGACTAATTATGAATTGATAACTCGATACTATAAAATGAATTAGTAATACTACAACTAAAGGAAATAATAAATACCTAATATATACTAGAAAAATTAGTTAGACTTTTGCTATGGTTACTAATGTAAACAGTGTAATTAAAAAAGAATTTCACAATTGCGATTATAATTAATGAAATTTTGTTAAAACGCTTTAAAATTTCACAATCACGAGTTATGCAATCTCTTTATGAATACAAAGAACTTGAATGATAAAGGAGATTTCTAAAACCTGACTAACTAAACTCCGACACGTTTTCAAATCTAGAAATCGTCAATGTAATATTTACAGATTTCACAGGTTTAATATTAATCATTTTGTAGACATAACAGGTAAAATTTAAAATTCGACAAAATCCACTGAAATATCATAGAATAACTGTGAATTTTTTATAATTCTTCGGAATCCTTGAACATCTTCTAAAATCTATTAAATAAGCTATAAAAGATTTATATAATATATGACAAAAATAACAGTTATTCATGCAAAAAGTTTAACATTATTGATTTTCAAAGAAAATTTCAGTTAGAAAGTAAAATTACTAAATAATAAGTAAATTAATTCACTTTGGTAATAGGTGATTTACTATTTAATTTAGTAGACAGTGGAAAAACTACTGATTCAATAGTCAGATACAATTAATTCAATTAGTCAAATTCTTACTAATTCAGAAATAAAAAATTCAAACTGTTTTTCAATTAAAAATTTCAATTCAGTATTATTGAACACATACTTTACATTTAATATTTTTCATTTTTAAAGATTTAAATCTTAAAATTATAATGTTCTTTAAAAATGTTCTTTAAAAATGTTCTTTAAAAACGTTTAAAACTCGGAAAAATACACCAGAGGCCGGCGAGTGTAATTTGCTATGCATGGTCCAGCAATCCAGCATGTTACAAGGATTAAAGGAAAAAATTCTCTTTTTTCTTATTGAACGTTTACGATTATTGCACTTCCAATAAATCTTCCGATCCTGGCGATACCGAATTGTAAATGGACAGAATCGTTAATGTAATTTTAATTTTAAGTGTCGTGCATCATTACACAGTAACGTCGGGGATGTCACGAGCGTTTAACGATGCGTGAATAATGCATTTGCATATACTGTAATGGTCAGTAAATAAACTTCAGGTTTAATTTCGTTCAGCATCATCGAATCGCTGGCATCCATGGTAAATGAAGAGAAATTAATTTCGCTTTGAGTCTATCATTTCGTAAAGAGTGCTTTTTCATATTAAAGAGTCTACATTAACAAAGAATTTTATTACAGCTTCCACGTCCTCTATATGTAAATTTTAATTTATTTAGTTTATCCCGGCCTTAGATAAATATTTTATCTCTATTTTTTAAATTACTGGAGGATTTAATGAATAGGTCACAGATTAATTGAAACTGACGGTGATATTAATAAAATTACGAGTATTATAGTTACTGTATCTATTTACTGATGAATTCCAGACACGAAAAAAGTTCCAATGCAAATTCTTATTCCCCCTTATCCTCATTAAGAGTTAAATATTTACAAAACAATAAGTTATTGGTGTGTGACAACTTCCTTTCAATTTAAAATCTCCATTCTTCTGATATCCATGATATGTATAACATTATTAAAAATACATAGGAAATATGAAGCTTCGTACATAAAAATAGTATCTATATTTAAACGAACACGCACGTAGATATAAATCTACACTAACATGTCTGAAGTTAATAAAATAAAATCCGGATTAAAATAGGTTTATTATCTACTTTACAATATTAATGAACTTTACGCGAGCTTTAGTACATTTAGAATTTATCATGTATGCAACGTTTTATAGATCATAAAAATATGTTGGTATTATTATTGAATAATTTTAAAATAAAATCGAGATTAAGAATTGTGTGAGAATTCATAATACAGTTGAAATACATATATACGTAATGAATATACATATTTATAAGAGTAGCATAATAAAAAAATTTTATTTATCTAACATTTTATTGTTTTTTTTAGAAAAATAGATCAAAATATCTCAAACATTTAATTTATAACATTCATAAAAATAATCTCTACTCATTTCTTAATTGAGTCTTCTATTAAGATTTAATGAACAAAGACTGCAAGTCATTGTGAAAAATTAAATTGTAAATTATTCTTCTTTATATTATGCAAATATTACAGGAGTGGCTTAAATAGCAAAGACTTGGAGAAAGAGAAGACGAAGGTCATAAAATTTCAAGAAAACGAGCCATAAAATGATGACAGAACTGATAAATCATACTATAATTAGAATGAAACTCCACCGTTTATTAAAGTCGTTACGAGTTGATTGAATTTCTCTGGAAAGATTTTTTATATTCATTTTCAAAATACTTGCAAAAATTTTTTAACTAAAACGTTTACAAAATTTACTTACAAATTATAGATCAATTAAATAAAACATTTATTCTCTTTCGTAATTTAAAACCTTACATAATTAAATAATTATTTGGAGCCCGCCGTCCTGAAATTAGAAATTTTTTTCTTTCAACCTCCACTAATTTAGATAAGTTAGATTTAAAATAAATTTTTTTTACTTTCAGTTCTGTTCTAAATTATTTCAAAATCCACAAAAAATTAATTGTATTAATTTAACTAAGCATTTTCCGGGGGGCTCTGTATAATATAGAACCTTGGGGCCCGGAAAAGCTTTCAGCGACCCTGGTTAATAACTACTTTATAAAAATAATAACATTCACTTGTAATCCTCCTATCTTAAAAAAGTGGTGTCACGAAATGTCTCGAAAATCTCGCATACATTGTTGTTGCAAACCTGATTGGCTTTTGAATGACTTGAAGTTGAAAGAAGAAAAACAAACTAATGGCGCAAAAAAATTTCAGAAAAGCCTTCGAAATACTTCAAAAATTCGTTAAGATTTCTTAAAACTCCCCAAAACCTCTTGAAATCCTTCAAAAATTCACAAAAACGATTAACATAATAAATGTCTTGAAATCCAAGTTGAAACTCGTAAAAAGTTTTACAAATTCCTAAAAATATCTTAAAATTTCTTAACATTTAAAATCTCTTAGTCTATAGAAATCTTATCAAATTCCATAAAATCCTTAAAAATTCTACACAATCTTTTAAAAATTAGAGAAATCAATAAAATTACCTCACAACTTTAAAATTCTTTAAACCTCATAAAATACTCTAAAACTCATAGAAAACTCCTGAAATCTTTCAAAATTTGTAAAAACTTGTTAAAATTCTTAAAAACTGTTTAAAATATTCTTTAAATTATACGATAACATTTAAAGTTCCTTGACGTCCTTTAAAATCTAATAAAATTATTAGAAATTTCATGAAATCCTTAAAATTCTATAAAATCTTCTAAAAATCATAATATCCCTTAAAATTGTTAGAAATCTCATAAAATTTCACAAAATTCTTTTAAATTCCATAAAATATTTTGAAAATTATAAAAATCTCTTGACTTCTTTTGAAATTCCTGAAAATTATATTACAACATTTAAAATTCCTTAAAGTTCCTTAAAATACTCTGAACACTTTGAAATCTCTTAAAATTCCTCGAAACTTCATAAGATTTAAAATCCCTTAAATTCTCTTAAAACCCTGAGAAATCTTTTCAAATTACTTAAAATTTAATGAAAACCTTCGAAATTGCTTAAAATTCATCAAGATTTCTTAAAACTCCCAAAAACCTCTTGAAATCCCTTAAAAATCCAAAAAAATCATTAAAATCACTAATCTCTTGAATCTATGTCAAAATTAACAAAAATTTCTAAAAATTCATTTAAAAAAACTCTTGGAATTTCTTAACATTTAGAATCTCTTAAAATCTTTAGAAATCTTATCAACTTTCATGAAATCCTTAAAAATACTACAAAATCTTTTAATAATTAGAACAATCTAATCAAATCCCTTAAAATTTTACCACAACCTTCGAAATCCTTTTAAATTCTACAAATTCTTTTAAAAATCATACATGTATAGAAATTCTTTTGAAATCCCTCAATAAAATTATCTGAAAAACTTTAAAATCCTTTAAACCTCATAAAATATTTTAAAACTCATAAAAAGCTCTTGAAATCTTTTTAAATTGATGAAAACCTTTTAATGTTCCCATCAGAAACTTCTTGAAATGCTTTAAATTTTACAATAACATTTAAAGTCTCTTTACGTCCTTTAAAATCCATTAAAATTATTAGAAATCTCATTACAATCCATGAAATACTGAAAATTCTCTAAAATCTTTTAAAAATCAGAAAATCCCTTAAAATTATTAAAAAATCTCTTGACTTCTTTTAAAATTCCAGCAAATTTCATTACAATATTTAAAATTCCTTAAAGTCCCTTAAAATTCTTTGAAACCTTTTGAAATGTCTTAAAATTCCTAGAAACTTCACAACAGGATTTAAAATCCCTTAAAATCTCTTCAAACACTCAGAAACCTTTTGAAATCACTTAAAATTTCACAAAAATCTTCGAAATCTATTAAAATGCGTTGGAATCTCTTAAAGTTCTCAGAAACCTCTCAATATTCCTCAAAATTTCAAAAAATTTAAAATTCCTTGTTAGCTTTAAAAATTCTCTTGAAATTTCACGAATTCCGTTAAAATTTCGCGAAATATCCTGAAATATCTTAAAACTCTACGAAATCTTTTTTAAAATCCTAAAAATCTTTAGAACTTCGTAAAAATCACTTGAAAATGGTCAAAATTCATTAAAATTCATAGAAATCTCTTGAAATACGTATCCAAAAAATTATGTAACGAAATGTCCCTAAAATTTTGGTTAAATTGTTGTTTCAAACCTACTCTCTGAATTTAAATCAGCAAAATTTCATTGATTTTTTAATGACTTGAAATTGTAAGAAATTAACTAAATAATAGTGCGCGTAGCGCACGTGTTGGTCTGCTAGTATAATAAATTAATATAAAATGATATAGAAATATTAATGAAGTATAATTTTTTAAATAATAAAATAACCTAAGTACATAAATATATATTATAGAAAGTATTTTAACTTAAATTTGGAGCTTCAGAACGATCAAAATAACTCACGATCAAATTAAAATTGATATCGACATAATTGCAACAGTTTCGTGCAAATATTAATTACATTTCGAGTCCAAAGGGTTTGATTTCGTGACAACCAGATACATTATAACCGATCAATAACGTTACCCAAACTCCCTCACAATGAAGTAGAAAACACCATCAAATATACATCAGCCTTGAAAACTGACATTTAAACATAGTGCCAGCCTGCAGCGTTGTTGCCACATTTACTGAAGCTTGTATGTATATATTTATCAAACCGGTCAACAGGTGATTTTCTAATTTCTATTATACGCTTATCATTTCTTATTTTTCCTTTTAAAATATTAACCATATTAACTATAATATTATGAAGAACATAATATTCTACATCACCTAATAAAACTAGTTGAAAAATTAATTTTTGAATACAACATAAATTGAAGCAATTTTATTCATTCCTGTTTCCCTTTGTCATCTGCTAGAATAGTTAACTTCCAGCGAAGTAGGTGGCGCTTTTGACATAACAAAATATAACCTCTTTAAAATGACATATTTTAGTTAATTTGGTTGTTTAGTTTCTTACGTTTCTTATTCGTTTTTTATTTAAATTATCATTCATTTGTTTTATTTATTGAAATTTTTTATGAAAATGACAGTGGCAAAGGTACCAAGCATAAGTGGAAATAAATCTAAGAAAGCAAAGGTAGTTGTATTTATTTTCTTTGTTTTTAATTTATATGACAGATGACTTTCCTACTTTGTTTGTTGAACAAATTTTACATGAATTTGTCTATTTAAAGCTCGTTCGTGAAAAGTGTAGTACTGACGTGTCGTTTTCTTAATTTTCTTAATTAAATTTTTGATTCTGTTTCAATCCTTTCAGACTGTATCTGAAAATGCAAAATTAGGTGTTAATTCTCCTCCAATTGATGATGATATTGAATTATGGGATCAATCTGGGTTTATGCTGAGACACGATATGGACGACTATGTAACACAGTCAAAGTAAGTAAAAACATTTATATTTATATATTATCTTCTGGTCAATTTTTTAAAATTGAAAAAACCCTTGAGAAATTCAGACTGAATTGAAAGAGCGTATTAAAAAACGAATAAATTCTTATTTTTTTTAGGTGGGGAGCACAAAGTTGGTGCAGACCAAGTTGCATTCCAATAACCGTGATTCTGGTATTAATCGTTTTAGTTGTGCTTTTGCCTCTTCTCGACGCTGCTGACAAACACTCGTTAAATTCGACGGTTATTGGAAATGAATCTAAATTGATGTGCAACGATAATTGCCATATATCACTAGTAGAGTCGATACCTATTGGTCTCAAATACCCGAATCGCTTAGTCCACCAAAGCACTTATCAGACTTGGAAAGAATTAATCGAATCTGCCCAAAATACGATAGAGATTGGTTCTTATTATTGGACAATGAAAAGGGAAGACGTTTACCCCGACGATAGCGCAAAAGAAGTCAGTTTCTTTTTGCAAATTACTCCGGCCTATAGAATAAGACAATTTAATTAATTCATTCTATAATATAATACATTGATTTAATTACATTTTCAGGGCGAAGACATATTCAATGCTCTTTTGGAAGCTGGAAGGGATCGAGGAGTGCAGTTAAAAATTGCCCAGAACGTGCCTTCTCAATCAAGTCCAAACACTGACACTGAGTACTTGGCTAAAAAAGCTAATGCTCAAGTTAGAAGTTTGAACTTTGCTGCACTTATTGGTGGTGGGATCTTGCATTCAAAACTCTGGATCATCGACAGAAAGCACGTCTACATTGGTTCTGCTAATATGGATTGGCGATCTCTCACTCAAGTCAAAGAACTTGGTTTCGTTGCTAGGAATTGTTCTTGCTTGGCACAGGACATTGCTAAGATTTTTGACGTAGGTTGATATAAGGATTGCTTCAGAATTTGTTAGAGGATTTTAGAAACTATTTGTTAATTTCTTCAATCGTTATTTTCCCAGGTTTATTGGTTACTTGGAGAAAAAAACCAAGTGCCAGCCTCCTGGCCAGCAAATGTCGGTACGAAAGTTAATGTCAAAACTCCCATGATACTTGCAATCGACAACAACAAATATCGAAGCTTCTTTGCAGTAGGTTTCTCAACTACTTATTATTAAGGAAGTTTACTATTTTATTATTAAATTAGTACTTTAATTTATAGTAACAATTTTTCAGAGTTCACCTCCGAAGTTTTCACCACCAGGTAGAACAGATGACGTGAATGCGATTCTTCATTGTATTGATAAGGCAGAGAAGTTTATTTACATTTCTGTCATGGATTACATCCCGATGATGATTTACACTCCGAAGCCCAAGTAGGTTGTTACTTGATTTAAAAGTATTTTTAATCTTTTTTGATGGAATTAAAAATATCAGAGGGGAATAGATAGGAATAAAAGAAAAACGACTATTTAAAAAAATTTTTTCTTTTCATCCCTAGGTATTGGCCAATTATTGATAACGCTCTAAAAACTGCAGCTATCGAACGGAAAGTAAACATCAGACTCTTGATTTCATGGTGGAAACACTCGAGGGTAGAGGAAGATTTCTTTTTGAAATCAATGGAGGATTTAACGAACTCGTACAGAAAAGTGAAAATCGAAATTGTGAGTATATATATTATCAAATTTTTAAAATAATGAAACTTAGGTAAATTTTTTTTTTCGTCAGTATTAAAAAATTTACATTTATTTTTTCAGAGAAGGTTCATTGTTCCAACAACTCCAGCTTTCGACAAAATTCCTTATGCGAGGGTTAACCATAACAAATATATGGTTACGGATATCGCTGCTTACATTGGAACGAGCAATTGGTCTGGCGATTATTTTGTAGACACTGGTGGTAAGTAATATAAATTATGCTCGTTTTAACTTTACATTTAAAAATTTTCTTTCAAGCAATTTTTAAACCTCATTTTTTTCCATGCTTTTAGGAATTGGTTCGGTTTTTGAAGATTTTGATCACAAAAACAAGAACAGTATTAGGCAAGAATTGGAAAATGTTTTTCTCCGCGACTGGAATTCTCCATATGTCCGAGCCTTGAACGGATCTTGCTGGAATCTACAAATAGAGAACAATTTTAATTCCAAGGGTTACTTAAAACCTACACACTCTCATCATGTGCCTGCGTAAAACTCGTAAGTGAAAAACTTAATTTGTAAAGAAAAGCGCTGTGTTAGCGACCAAAGTGCCGCTTTGATTTTTTTTTTTTTTTAAGTTATATAATCTGAAACCGCTACCCTTCCGAATTTGGAAAGTAAATGTGAAAACCAAGTACTATTGCTTCCTATTATATCTCATAATTTCAAGATACTTGAAAGGGAGTAAAAATTCTGTAACATAAAAGAGGCAGAGAAATCCTTTTGGATTTGTTACTTATAAGTTTTTTTTGGAATCTTTACATTATTCTTATTTTTATATGTATACAGATTTTTTTTTCTTTTTGGAAGCCAAATATTGAAGAATAATAATTACAATCATAAATAAAGGCACGAAATGCTTTCATTGATGATATTATTGTAGTAGAATTTAAAAGAAAAAATTCTGAGTAGATTTAGAAAGAGACTTAAGCTTTAATAAAAGATTTGGGAATGTGTGTTGTTTGCACGAAACCGTTAAAAAAATTAAAAACGTTCCGATACTATCCTACGAATTTAAAAAGTTTATGAGAATCTAAAAAATAATTCGCACTTTTTGTGGAGTTGCGTCTGCGATTTTAAAAACAAAATGTTTCTAATGTTTAGCATTGAAGTGAGATTTATGTATTTTTATAGTTTTGAACTTTAGATTCAATCTATAAAGAATTGTAATTATGGAATAATTTACGACACAGAGAGAGTTATTAATCTCTTAAATAAAAATACTTACGTGCCTTTTCCAGAGTATTCGTACTGATTACAATCATGTTTCATATTCGTTGCATACAAATGGTAAATTTGACAACCTCAAAAGTCTTCATATTGTTTTTTGGTTACTGTGACCAACTAAAATAAACAATAAGGTTTGGCATACATTTTTTTAAAGTGCTCAATTAAAAGAATATGCGAGTGGAATAATGTAAGTCCTTGATAGATTGTAAAGTCCTTTTATTTTAATTTTAAGAGGAACCTTTTTTTAGATACAAAAATGAATCAGTTTTCTATTGAAAATTTATTTCGCAGTTTACTGATCTCAAGTGAACATTGATCTTCTGGTCCTTGAAAATTAACATATTTCCGTAATGATCTCACCCGGAAATTCTCGAAATCAGACATGCTTTACAATCTATGGAAGACGTTGAACCTCGCTATTACTTGAATGATGACTTGTAGAAAGTCATTTACAAGTGTTCATGGTAATAAACGGTGGCTACTTTATATGTGAGTGTGTACGACCGAATGTATGTATATGCAATCATAAGTGAGAATCAAAGAAACCGGATTTCTCTCGAGGATTTTTTTTAGATTTCTCTTTCTCGTAAAATTTTATAGTGTTATACACCTTACATAATACACAATACCCTGCGAATGTTTACATTCTGCCTTGAATTTACGAAGGGGATTCTTTTTTTTTGTGCTTTACAAAACATAATGTGATTGATTTTTAGTTAGTTTGAAGCTTTTACGTATTTTGTTTTCAATCGACTTTTTAAAAGCAGATAAAACTCTGAAAGCAGAACAGAAGAGTTTGTTTCAAATCCAAGTAATCGATCATAGTCTGACCCATTAGATTAAAAATGGTGTCACTATTGGAAATGAGAGGATTAAATCTAACTCGTGTCGATGACTAGTTTCTTTATATTAAAAATATTATGTATATCATTCAATTTGACTATTGTTCATCTAGTTTATTTTTTAATATTCTTTCATTCATAGGTAAAGTAAGGATTTCTACGAGTTTTATTGTTAAATTTGAAAATCGAATATTTTGAAAAATGTCTTCATAGGTGATATACTGATATATTATTTTTATAGTGATCGGTATGGCACAATGATATATTATAAGCATTATTTATCATACTTCATTTATCATGCAAGTATTGATAATCTGCTCTACCTATACGTACAAAAATTGTCTTCTATCTTCCTATGTTGCCTTGTTAATTTGAAAAAACAGTGATGTTACTGTAACAATAAAGTTGACATTGTACTATTTAATCAGTGTTTTAATTTTAACACTTAAAAAGTCAACCAATCTTATTTTTAAATCATTATAGTTCGATTACATTAATAAGAAAAATTATCTATATAATCTGGAAAGTTTTTATGAAGTATGAAAGAATTTAGCAGTCAGGTTTTCTTCTGATTTGAGGAGAAAAAGTTTTTAGTTTTCTCTTTTCTATTTCAGTTAAACTCTTTTGAAACTTAGCAAAGGCGGGCGAGATAACTGGTTCAAAGGAAGAACGTAAAAGATTCTTATGGATTAAATACCGGGAGTATGAAAATCAGTGAATGAAAATTTTCTTAAGATTGGAATCTCCTCTCTTAAAAAAAATAAATAAATTCGTATGATTTTGTTATAAATTTTAATTAGTCAGGATTTTAATTATGACAATTTCAATGACAATGACAATTTTAAAATAATTTCAAGAATTGTTCAAACGATTTAATTAAACGGTTGTCAATTTTAATGTACTTTTATAATTTTTATAAAATTAGGTTTTTAAGCTATTCATAATAATTTTAACTAACAATAAGTTGGATTGAAATAATTCAAATTATTGTTAATTGAAAAATGTTCAAAATATTTTAAATTAATACTTCAAAAATAATTAAAAATTACTAATAATAAAAATTAATAATCAGTTAAGCTAAGAGCTCTTTTAAATTTTGAACCGGCGAGGTTGGAACTAATCTTCATTTAAATAAACTTGTAAAGTACGAATTTGATGAATATCTACAGAAGGTACTTTGATTCTTGATCAGTTTCCATTTTCAGAGGATATTAATTATTCATTGAGTTCCTAAAATAGTTTTTTTTTTTAATTTCATATAATTTCCCTTTGGAGTTTTTATAACAGTATGTAAATTGGAAAATTATCATACAAGGATGCGGATTTGTAAAAAATGTTACATTCAGTTTTAAACATGAATTTCAGAAATATTTTATTTTAATAAAAAATTTAAGCACCTATTTAAAAATATCAATTGAAAATTTTTTATTAAAATTGATTTAAAAAATTTTTCTTCCACATGAAACTGAACAAATAACAAAAGGATCATTTTTCCCTGTTGTTTATATTTAAACATCCATTCGTATTCAATAGAAGAACTTTTAAAACGTTGTCATGCGTGAGTACTGTTTACAGAGGTTTGATAAAGATTAAAACTTAAGTTATCATGCAGATTGTTATAAGTTTTCTGCATGTATCACTAATTTCTGAAATTCAAAAATAAAATCTACAGAAAATAATTTCAAAATTATATTAGTATGTGGTATTAAATATTAATTAAAAAATTAAGCCAACACTTTGATTTCTTCAAGGACTTCCACAGTTTATCGTTAGGATTTTAGTACGTCATGTGACTAATAACCCTAACAATAAGAGTTTCTGATCCATTAACTTTTTTTAGCATTTTTTTCTAAAGTATAATTCAAGATTGTTTCACTATCAACTTTAAAGTAAATCTTCTGAAAGGAAGCCACATTTTTCTTAGTAAACTTAGATGTCTAAAATTAATTGTAAATTGATAAGTACTTTGACTTAGCGTTTTGGTTTTTAATTTATAAATAAATTTTGTTCGCTCTTAATCAATTTCTATATATATAGTTAAAAAATGTTTTCGTATCTTGTTCCTTGATTAATTTTTAATTATTCGGCATTAATCATTGTTCATTAGTAACAAAATTAGTGTATCTTAATGATAAAAATACAAAAAGTTGAATGTCAGGGGTTGAAAAAGCTGCCTGGAAATATTTTGTTATTCTCAAGTATTTTTTGTTGATTATATGAAACTAGCAAAATTACAAGTTAATACTTAGAAAAAGATTGCGTGGACAATTTATTAATAATACTCAAACACAAAATACATTCAACATCACATAATTTAATTTTATAAAATTTAACAATTTTAAGTGCTTTACATAAACATTTTTTTCAATTTCAAGACTAGTACATTTGATTACTTCAAGTTTTGAAAAATTTTCAAAAAATATAAATTAATAGAATCTTAATAGTTTTAACGAGACTTCATAGGATTTTAAGTAATGGTTAAAAAGTTAAAAGTGTTTCACTAGGTTTCGAAGGATTTAAAGAATTTTACGAAAGTTTACGGGACTTTACAAAACTCTTGGGGATTTTATACAATTTTAAGAAATTTCACGAAATTTTTAGTAATTCTAAGTAATTTTACGGAATTTATTAAGATATTACGAAATTCTTTGAGATTTCACAAAAGTATTATATAGATTATTGTATAATATATAGTATAGTATAAAATATTATATAGATATTTCATGGAATATGAAGTAATTATAAGAATATATTTTACGAAATTTAAAAAGATTTCATAGAATTTTAAAGACTTTTACAGCATTTCAAAGGATCTAGACAAAATTCAAGAAAAAAGAATGAAAAACAAATTCTCGAAGCTCTTCGGACGTTTGGAAAAATCCCAGAAGAGTGTTTGGTAATTTTCCCTACCGAACATAATTGTTGAATCATTCAAGAAGCCGTACCAAACTACTATCTTTTAAATAAGTAAGTACAGATAATTCAATTTGGCAAACTTAATAATAAATGAAATTGATCAAATCGCTCATAAATTTGACGTTTTTCCAGAACTTTGGAATCTTCAATAAATCGAGCCCATATCTCGCTTTGAAGAAGACGTGAGAACTTTATCATCATTTTTCAATTAACCGGTATCTGAAGCGATTATGGTGTGCCACCTACTTGATTCAGCATTCGATAAGAGGGTCTAAACACTGTCAAAGAGAACGCTGACGATTGGCAAGAGATATCGATGTGAGTCCCCACCAAATGGGCCACCTCCTTTCTATTCCTTTGAGTATAGGCCTTCCATCGGTTTAGTTTTGAACACACTGTGCTTGACCTCTTCTTTGTGAGGATCTCCTCTTTAAATTTCACATACACGTCTGAGGACCCATACTTTCTGTTTAGGCGTTGGAGGCGCGCTTTTCACGCGAAGCGTTTGCCGTGTCGTTCTTTGCACCTCGTGCATAGAAGAAGTGCAGAAACTTTGGAAAACCGGTGTTCTCGGCGGACTGTTCGTGCTCAATCAAGAAAACTCTTCTGAAAGAGGTCTTGGAGAAAGTATTAATCGTGTGCTGTCTTCCCAGGGTTCAAATAAGGTGAGTGAAACTATAAAGCATCAATCATCAGAATGTGCAAAATGCTTTACCGAAGAAAGTCTTTCGGACCATCACTTTTTTGTTCTGATTTAAAAATGTATCATTTTTTTCTTGTAATTAGTGTTACAATCTTCAATAATGATGTTACTATCTGGAGAATTGTGGTACCAGCTTCAAAATTGATTCGTACTCAATTTTTATGAATTTTTTTAGCTTATACCATCTCGAAAAAATGTGTTACCAGTTTAAAAAATTATAGTTCTCCAATTTTTCTGAAATCATTAACTGGTAACAAGCAAACTCACATCGAGAAAAAACTTTTCTTGAATTAAAGAAACTTTCCTTGAATCAAAGAAATTGTAGGTTGAATGAAACGCGATTAGTCTAAAAGAAAGAAAGTTTTCTTTAATGTAAAGAACCCAATTTTTTTTTAGTGCAAAAACAGTCAGAACCAGTAAAAAATGTATTTCTATACAGAATTCCTCTCTTGAATAAGAATTATAGAATCAGTTTTTCGAAATTGAAATTCTCAGCGACTGCAAAGTTAAATTGAAATTCAGAGAATTTGAAATTGTCCTGTACCTAAATACGAAGAGTAAATATTTGGATTGAACCTTGATTCCTATATGAAACATGGTGGATGAAGCTTCCGCGTTGTCAGGGACGTTAAAGTGGGGTAAGACGTTAGTTCTCTTATAATCATATATACTATACAGACTGAATGAACTACGTCGCAAATTTTAACACTTAGATGTGGAAATATTTAATATGAAAAAAACTCAGAAATATCTTCGATTCTGATTAAAATTTGTTGTTCCATTGTATTTTGTTTATATAATCGATAAATGATTGACTCGATATTAGTAAATTCTACATTTTTTATTCTTACTTAAAACAACGTGCACTTCTTTTATCACATTATGCTAATGTTGTTAACTCAGAAACACTAAATTTTAACTTGGCCTTGCTATTTTTAGATATTAAAAAATTCTAGTTGTTTTCAATTTCTAAACTCTAGCCGGAAAATTTTAGATTTCACTTTAGATATCTCAGTTGCTGCTTCTAAGAATATATAGATTCAGGTTACAAAAAATTATCGTTGATCAGCAACTTTAAAAATAACGGAAAGAAAACAAGACATTAGGTTGGAAAACATAAAACGAATAAAAAAGGTTTTATTATCTTAGGCACAATAAAAAGTGCTAGATTAATAATTTTGATTTGGTTTACTGGAATTATTTGAAAATGCATCATTTTAATGAATGAAGGCAAATCTTCAGTGTACGTGTTTAACGGTACAAATTAAATTTTTGTCAAACACAATCGAAGAAACGTGTCTGTTCATTATCTCACAATATACTATAATCGAATAATTGAAGTATAATTCAGCAACAAAGTAAACATTTGATTAGGAAAAAAATTTTCAAAACGTGTCAATTTAAATTATTTGTCAGAATTAATTATCATCACATTTTCCTTTGTGTATTGACTCTACACTTTCTGAAAATTGTTTAGAATTTTATATAATCCTTAAAGTTCTGATTATTATTTATGAATTAAATTATATTTGCTATAACGCGAGGGTTTAAATTATCAAGTAACTGAATGACTCGTCTTGAAACATTGTATTAGTTATTGCACAATAAATCATTTAGCACGACCCTGTAAATTATCCTTGTACATGGGATCAGGAAATTAACGTTAAGAATAGATTAACGTTAATAATAAATCAACAATTTCTTACAACTCTCCTGTTCACATAAACAAACTTACTAATTATATAATGTTAATTATATTTTAATTTACTATCTCGCAATAGCATCTAATTGTCATTAATGACGAATAGAAGGATTAATATTTTTTAATTAATTAATATTCTTATAGAAACAATTTAACAGAAATACGTTAACTAAAATTACGTTCGCGAATTACAAAGTCTCCAGAAAGCAATTATTCAAAGTTTACTGAATTTTGCGTGACTACGATTTTCTGAGCACAATTCTTTGTTTGTATATGCATGCCTATGCAGATGTGAGTCTTAGATTACTTTAGTGAATACCAATGTCATTTTGGCATCCAAGAAATAATAGAATTGCCACCAAGGAATATTTATCTATAAAAATTGTATCAGAAAAATATTTAGCAAAGATTGAATTTGAGTAAAAGAATGAGAATGTAATTATGAAAGTGTTTAATTTTGCTGGATATAAGATTTAATTGAAACTAATTAAAATCAATTGAAGTGCTTTGTTGACTCAAAGAAACTCTTACTTTTGTACAAGTATTCAAGACTCGATGTATGATGAACCAGTGTGACTATGGCTATGCGCACTATTGCTCAACATATGAACACTTGTTGCATTATTTATCACTATTTATTTTGAGATATATAGTTACAGGGTTATAGCTTTGTAACGGTAAGGTTCATATGCCATTATGTCATTTACAGGGGTTAATTATCAAACAATTTTCAAAGAATCCTCAACTGTAATGCAAAAATATTTATGCATTAAAATATTTTGCATCCTGTTGTGCTTACGCCAACAGGATTAAATTGCTGCTTACTTGTATTAAAAACTTTTCTTGTCCCTAAGCTGAAGTAATGCAAGCAAGGATTGAAATATTTTACCATAATTTTAATCATGAGTTTTATGTTCTTGTTTTTAACAGTTAATAATAATAGAGTATAATGCATAGTGTACAATCGAGTTTATTCGAGGTATGCAGATTTTCATTTGTTCTCTTCCGATGACGTATATTCGTTGTCTGCAACTGCATTTGAACGTGGTGTAAATGTCAGATGAAGAAGATTGATCGAAATTGTAATTTAAAGGGTTTCCAGTTTCCACCTTTCAGAATGGTATGATTCATCATTGAAGACAGGACATTTCCCTGATGAAAAATATTTTTTTTTTAACAATTATTAATTCAATAATTTTCTCTAAAATTTACAGGCGATCAATTTATTACTGACATACTATTATTGACATTTTTGCTAATGTTACAAAAAGGCTAGCTGTCACTAAGCAGTCACTTGTATTTTAGATACATCATTTCAAATTGAATGTACTTCATTTTTGACATTGCTGTAGCTTGTTTTAGCTTAACCATAATTTTGCTCCTCTGTAATGATATGCAGTACAAATTTCTGTGAAACTTTCAGATCTTTTATTTCATGTTTTCTAAATTATAATTATCGTTTAAACTGATTTTTCTAACCGCGAGCAATATCTACTTTCTAAATATTAAAGAACCGTAAATTCCTTTTGGTGTATGTTTCACGGTGACTTCGTCTGTCTAGTAGGTCAAGATTAAAACAGAAATGGTACGTGTTATTCCCAAGTCGAAATTCTCCGCAGCATCTATAAAATAAACCGTTACAAAAATGTTTTATCCTAAAATAGTGAAAGAAAAAGAAACGTTAAGTGACCTAATGACGAAAATAAATATTTTTTATCGCTTTTTTTTTATCGAATTCCGTTAATCACTCTTTTGGCTTTGCATATTATGAAAAAAATTATAAAAAAGAAAATTCTCCCATTTTTCAGGCGTAGGATTAAATTTTTACAAGTATTAACAACAATAGGCTACTCAGTTATTCATTGAAAGACAATTCTTGTGTCTTTAATAAAAAATTAATTACCAGAGACAATTTATGCTTATGTCTCCGTGGTTTTCTTTCTACTTGCACACACATTACTTTCGTATTAGGAAAATCGCAGACAAGAGATTAGTTCCCTGAAATTTACTTTTAAAATGCAAATTGCAGACATATTCATTTTTCTATTTGATATTAGTTTAACAAAAATGTAAGATCAAGTCCAGTGGACTTGGAACGCAATGTTTCAGTTTAATATTTAATGTTTAATATTTAAAAAATAAAAATTGTTAGTTACCAAAGAGCAAAAGACATAATTAGTGCAATTATTGTATAAGAGGACTGTTACTCACTAAAAGTTGACGTAATAAATACAACTTGTTCTTCCGCGTTGGATTATGTGATAATCAAAAGTTCATACACTTTTACTGCAAAAGGTATTTTATCTAGTTTTACCTACAAATAAAATTCAACTGACTTAAATTGATTGTATTATAATTTCTTCAGTTAAAAGTGATTTTTAAATATTATAGTCAATATGATTAATTGATGAAGTTTTAATTTTAAGATGAAAAAAATATATATATAGCAAAATAAGGTAGTGAAGATTAGGCAAACGTGTCCTACGTGATTTTTAAACTTAATTCTATTACTTTATTCAAAATAAAACCGGTTCTCAATCTTCTAATTTTATTCAAGTTCAAATTCCAAATGGTTAGATATGTTTACGTTTTATATCCTTACATAGTTCAAATATCAATTAATTTTTCGTCTAAGCTACAATATAAATTGCTCCTGAATAATTTCTAATTAATTAATATTCTTTCCTGATTTTAAAGACTCAATAAAAGCTTAAGAAACCTTAATTTAAAAGAACAGATTAAAATGTACTGAAAAGTCTAATGTACGCGAAATTATAATACATCCGTTGACTCTAAAAGTTTAAATGAATAACTAATTTAATGTAATAGTTGTCCTAAGGATAATAGAAGTTAATGACTGGTAAATGACTATGCTGAAATTTTCGTCAAAGTGGCAATAAAAATATGTAAAAGAAAGAAATAAAATGTACTTCCGCCGTGAACAGAATGGCTAAATGCCCTTCTCGAAATCAATTATTCATAATCCACAAATTCCAACGCTTTTCGTAATCTCGAAGGTGAAATAAATCTCGACTAATGTTAAAAGGAGAAAACCTGCGAGAAGTTACGTGGAAACTTGTTCCATGCAAATATTAACACTCCTTTTGGGAAGACTGTTTCTTTATGCGTTAGCACTTACGTGGACTCTGGATTATACGTGTAATGATAAAGGGAAGTTTTTTTTCTTTCATATGTACATATAAATTCTAATGTTAATTCTAAGTACATGTGTATGGCGTCAGCTTCAAACTAGTCATCATTTCCTATTTTAAAAACATGAATAAAATTTCATCTAATCATTTATTATCTTTTACACATCTTATTACTTTGTAATAATTTCAATTACGAAATATTATTTTAGATCTGTTAAAAATTATTTTAATACTAGCAGTGCCCGGGAAACATTTCTTGGAGTAATTTTGAGTAATTTTAATCAATTTCGAGGGATTTTACAAAATGTATTTTGATTTTAGAGGATATTAAAGAATTTTATGAGATTTTAAGGGACTTAAAATTAATTTAAGGAATTTAATTAATTAATTAAAGGAATTTAAGGAATTAAAGGAATTTAACTTAATTTTAAGGAATTTAATGTTATTTTATGGGATATTAAGTATTTTTAAGGGATTTCAAGGCATTTTTACTATCAATTAAAAAACAAATTAATAATTCACTTAGTGAGAGTTACGTATTGATTTATTTACCCTTACTAAATGAATTAGTAGTTTTAAATTAATTGATGGTTAATTTACAGAATTATATTTTAGAAATTGATAACTTATTATCAGTAAAATTTTATCGTCTCAGATCTGCGATCTGATTTTAAATAATCTTCTCAATTCCACGTGCTATCGAGCACGTTACATCGGCCTTTCGTATTTGAAACGTAGTAACTATTGAAGTTCACGATCAACTTTCACTCCGCGACGTCTCACGCTTGGTATGTGTGACGTATCTTTTTCGTCAATGATTCTGTGTTTTACAAGTTAGAATCTTGACACGATTTCGATAATTTGATCATTCAACTTAAGGGCATGTGATAATTATTATATCATATATGACCAAATTCAGATTACCCATTTTTTTCACAATTTTTACTTTAAAAAACTAATAGTTAATAATACACTAACTGAAAAAATAAACTAGCTGTGAAGTTGTATCAACTTTTGTGCTCATTCAATGAGCACTTTGCTTCCTATAAGCAAATATGATTTGCTTCCTCATAGAGGAAGCATTAAGTATTCTTTACATCAACATTAAATTTTGATTATTTCAGAAGTTATATTCAAAAAATTCATTTTCGAAAATTACAATAAAGCACAACTTTCTTATTTTTCAATGAAATGCATTAATCTTATAGGTCAATCGATTCGTCTCGTCGCAAGAAACCTTTATTTTCCTTACGTCAACTTCGAATTTTGAATATTAGAGAAGTTATAGTTGAAAAACTAATTTTTAAAAATTAAAAAGAACCATAACTTTGTTATTTTTCAATAAAATGAAATAATATTATGGACCAATCGATTCGTCTCGATGCAAGGAACATTTATTTTCCTTACGGCAAGTCAAAATTTTGATTATTTGAAAAGTTATAGTCGAAAAATTAATTTTTGAAAATACAATTAACCATAACTTTGTTATTTTTTAATGAAATGCATTAATAATATAGGTCAATCGATTCGTTTCGACACAAGGAATCTACGTTTTCCTTACATCATCTTTGAATTTTAATTATTTGAGAAGTTATAGTGAAAAAATGAATTTTAAGAAAATTATAAAAGTACATAAAACTTGTAAAGTTAAATATTTTGTTAAACCATTGTAAGAAATTCAACTAGGTGTATAATGAAATAACTATGCAAAATTTCATCAATTTATCTCTACGCGTTTTCAAGAAATTGCTGGATCGTGACACACACACACACACACACACACACACACACACACACACACACACACACACACACACACACACACACACACACAG
>CAJFCO010000087.1:452161-463459 GCA_904066015.1 Synergus gifuensis
ACACACACACACACACACACACACACACACACACACACACACACACACACACACACACACACACACACACACACACACACACACACACACACACACACACACACACACACGGACAATTTTTCAGGACATCATGTTAGATATATTGACATTAAAATATGTTGAAAAAAACCTTTTTTAGGAAACTGGATTTTGTCACCACCACAAAGCTTCCTCTATGAGGAAGCAAAATTATGGAGAAAAGCCCGGGTAATATAAATTTGCTCATATTATGTTATTCCGCAATTTTCGAAAATATTAATCGAACAAAAAAAGTCGGTTTGTTGAAAGGAATTCCTCACAGAAGACAATCTATTTTTACTTCCTTCATTTTGATATATTCTTAGTTTTGCATATCCGGGGATGCGTTTCTGAATTTTGATGCAGAGAAACTTCTGAAATAACATGTTTTGGGATATTTCAAGCTTCAGTGGCTACGTCACAGTCTTCTTTTCAACTTTTAAAAATAAAATATTTTAAAACATTGAAAATTGTAAAATGTTTTCTTTGGGTAAAGGTAGTACTTTGTTCGCTATCACTCCAAATATATCTACATATAACAGTAAAAAAATATGCCGTTATCGCGAAGTGATAAGGAATGAGTGGCTAAAAGTATTGGGAAAAGCCTCTAGTATAGAATAGAAGGAACTATTTTTCTAGTTTTTCTAAAAAAAATTGCAAAAATTAAATACCTTTTCCCCAATTTCCCAAGGTAGGAAAATTTTGTTCTTGACTTATTGTTAGAGTTAATGTGATGTTAATTGAAACCCATTATGTGTGTATTTCCAGTCAAGAATCGAAACTCTATAAGTTATTACTTTTAGTCGCGTAAAACTTGCATTAAAAAAAGTAATTGTCAGCCTTTGATTTAGTGAATTATTAATTTACAACCAACTGTTTTTGCCTATTTTCTCCATGTTTTTTTAGCCTGTCAGATTTTCTAATTTAGTTGCATAGCATTTTTTCATTTCTTTATTGATTGTACTCTCATGAGTACGGAAAAATAAATTGCATTGATTTTATTTATGTTTATACGTATTATTGCCTTTTTCACTTGCATTTATTATATAGAAGAGTAGGTGTAACTAACATAATATGGTGGAAAAGTGATTTCGACATTCAGTACACATTCTGAATGGCAATCAGTTATAACTACAATGGGCCAAGAAACCTTACTTCATAAGCTTATATACGCATTTTGAGGTAGTGAAGTATCATATATATATATATATATATATATATATATATATTTATATTTATATTTATATACTTACAAGCCTTAAGAAAATATTTGTTTATTCATTTCAGATTTGAGCAAAATGGTGGAAGTCTTGCTCGAGTCAGGCGGACAGGACGTGGCAGTCGCCGAAAGCGGTTCAAGGGCCGAAACACCAACAGAATGTTCTCCGGAAGAACAACATATATCATCAGAAAATTTGAACCTAACACCCATTCAAGAATTTTATGCCGGTCAAAATGTTTTCATCACCGGAGGCACTGGTTTCGTGGGCAAGCTTTTAATCGAAAAACTCTTGAGAAGCTGTTCAGGAATTGGATCCATTTACCTTTTGGTCCGCTCTAAAAAAGGAAAAGACGTTCACGAGAGAATTGATGAATTGTTTGATGATCCGGTAAATACAATCAACATATACGATACATAAAATTCATGTGTATAGCTCAAATGTAATTTTTTGAAGGAAGTAACTTATTCAAATCGGAATGATTCATAATTTATAAATAATAGAGCATTAATGCAAATAACTGAATTAGTGATTCAAATAAGTCTCGAGTCAATTACTGTCTGATGTGCCTCTCCATTGATTTTTAAAGACAATTAGTATAGACAGGTATAGAAAGTGCATTATTTTCATATTCCAGACTTCTTTCTCCTATGAAAGGCTTTATTCAAATTATTTTTTGTGAATAATAAATTGAAAAAAAATATTGATCATATCTTAAATTGAGAATTTAGTTTTGAATTGGTTTTGGTTTGCAGATTTTCGCCAGACTTAAAGAGGAACAGCCGAAATTTCGCCACCAGATCGTTGCAGTTGCAGGCGATTGCAGCTTACCAGACCTTGGATTATCCCCAGCGGATAAAGCAACCATGATCCGTGAAGTTTCGATTGTTTTTCACGTAGCAGCCACAGTTAGATTTGATGAAAAAATTAAATTAGCTGTTGCCATCAACGTTGTGGCTCCCAAAGACGTTATAGCTCTCAGCAAAGAAATGACCAAGCTGAAGGTTCGTTTCAACTTTCTAGAAAAGTTATAGAAGTCAAATTTCGGTCAAATTATATTAAATATTAATTATATTCTAATGCTAAAATTATTTAATTATTTTTAAGATTATAACAATTTATGTTTGTCTTTTAGTCGGTTATTCACGTGTCTACTGCCTATGCAAACTGTCCTCATGCCTTGATTGAAGAAAAATTTTACGATCCTCCAATTGATTCCAATAAACTTATTGTCTTGACAGAGTGTGTCGATGAGAAACTGATAGACAGTTTGACACCTCAGTAAGTTGTCATTTTTTGTTATTATCTTAAATTTAAACTGACTAGAATGTCGCCTTTGTCAATAATCTATGCTTATAATAATTTTTTCAAATCTTATGTTAAAATATTTTAATCTTCAATAATTTGATTTTAGTCTCAGAAACAAATCTGTCATAAAAACTGCTTCTATAAACTGGAAATCTTGAAGTGAGTGCATAATTTTAAGGACATAAAATGAATTTAAAAAGATTCAGAAGATTGCAAGTGATTCAAAAAAGTTACAAAATATTTTTAAAAGTATTTTAGGAGATTGCGGAAGTTTTCATTAAAGGGATTAGTAAAAAAATTTGCATGAAAGCTTATTTATATACGGAAAAGGAAATATTCTGAATCAATTAAACTTTGATTTACTTGATTTAAATTACTTTTTCTGCGTAATTTAATATTAACGTCGAATTATATAGGACATATTCTCAGAAAATTTTTGCTCGTTAAATTTGACCAATTTTCCAACAATGTATGATTGTTTGTTTGATCATTATTGATAATTAACCCCTTCGTCGGCATTGACGCAATAGTGCGCCTCTTGTTTTATTTCCTTCTATCGTCATCGATTCAGATAATGATAAACAGATTCTCGATTAAAAATTTTTAAAAATTGTATACAATTTGGGCACTTTTAGTCAAATCGCTCGTGCCAACGAAGGAGTTAATCAAAGTACAAATTAATTCTGATACCAAATTTTCATAAAAAAACAGAACGGATTATATATGCCAAATATTTCTTTAATCAATTGCAGATTATTAGGAGGATGGCCCAACACTTATACGTACACAAAGGCAGTCGCTGAAGAAATCGTGAAGAAAGAAGCTGGCAATATGCCTGTTGGAATATTTCGGCCTGCAATTGGTAAGTTTCTACGAAATTAATTTGATAAATTGAATAATTGGGGAAAAAAATTGAATTGAAAGTAACAAAAAATATAATATGCAAAAAACTGAAAAAAAAATCTTTATTGTAGGTCCGAGAATTTTTTCATTATTTTTGAGTTGCTGAATAAATAGTGATATGTGTTATGGAATTGGGACGATTCCTTGAATGAAAAGATTTAGATTATTTAAAATGATTATCGTCCCCTCAAGACCAGTAAATAAAAAAATTGTTAATTTGTGGTTTTTTTTTTCTTAATCCCTAGTTGTTTCTACGTATAAAGAACCAGTTGAGGGTTGGATAGACAATATGTATGGTCCAACTGGTGTAGCTGCTGGTGCAGGAGGAGGATTGCTTCGATCTATACATTGTGATGGATCGTTAAAAGCCAACATTGTACCTGGCGATTTGACTGTGAATGCCTTAATTGCCTCTGCCTGGGATGTATCTACCAAGAAAAGGTAGACAAATTCTTCACACTCTATTTTACATTTCAACTCATGAAAAAGAAAATTTCTTACATATTTCTTCAATTCGTTTCTAATGAATTGATTTTTCCTTTTATAGTGCCAATCCAGAATCCAACGAGATACCTATTTACAATTTCGTTTCTAAAGACAATCCTGTAACGTGGGACGAATTAAAAGAAATGTCAGAAAAATATGGCATTGAATACCCCTCTGTAAGGTCCATTTGGTACTACAGTTTTAGAAATAACAAGTACAGATTAGTCCACTTGTTTTACGTATACCTTTTCCACTTGTTACCTGCCTTACTTGTCGACACAGTTAGTATCTGTATAGGTAAAGAATTAAGGTACGTCTCTTTTAAATTGTAAATATTATTTTTAGATTTAAATATTCATTTATTTATTTGAAATTTGAATTTCAATTCTCAATTTCTTTCAGATTACTGAAGGTCTACAAAAAGATTCATAGGTTTATGGACGTGCTCAACTACTTTACTACAAAAGAATGGAATTTTTCGAACGACAGGGTACATGCTTTGATAGCAAAAATGTCGCCGAAGGATCGAGAGTATTTCCTCTGCGATATGAGGAGTATTGTTTGGGATACATTTTTCCAGACTTATATCAAGGGAATTAGAATCTACTTGATTAAGGATCCAATGGATACTCTTCCAGCCGCACGAGTTAGGTGGCAAAGGTATACAAAGAATTTAATATCTAAATCTGAAAAGACCTAAAATTAATTAAGCAAACTTGTCAATTAATTTCGATGGGATATTTATTTTCTTACAGAAGCTTTGGCATTGTCATTAGCATTACCTTTTATTATACTTATATCAGAATTAAACCTTTCTTGAAAATTTTCTAACAAGGTACTCCATCCTCTAAAAAGCCATAAAAGGGTGAATGTTTTGTCTCGATCGTAAAGCTTCCATCGCTTCGTTGTCGATGGAGAAGTGTCTTTCCAAAGGCTCTTTCAGCTTCAAAGAAAGAGGAAAGTTAGAAGAGGCTGAAATTGGTGACGAGAAAGTAGTTCAAGCAGCGTAGGGTTTTTAGAACCATTATTTGTCATTTGCGGCCGGTGGCTACGAGACAAAACGTTCTATTTTAACCAGAGAAAAACATTTCAGTTTCGTACCAAATAAAATCTCATTTATAAATAATTCAAATATTACAATACCTTCATTTAATCATTCAAAGTTTTGAATTACATTTACCGTGCTTGAGTATTTATAATAAAATTAATTTTTTTTACTTTTCAGAATGTACTGGCTTCATCAAGCTGTAAAATTGCTGCTTGCCTATATTTTCATCAAAATTGTCTGGACGGTCTTATCAACAATTCTATCGTTCGCTGCTTAGTACATTTTCTAGGATTTGGAAGACAAATCTCTGCAAAAGAGTTTACCTGCTTTACCTCTTCACATTAGTCAATGGAAATCATATGCAAACTTCTCGCCAAAATCGTCTGAAGAAGGCGACCAACTAGAAGAAACTACAAAAACGAACCTCATATTGTCCTTGAACTCAGTTCATTAAAAAATCTACAAATCTACTTTCTTCATTATTATAAAATATTTTCCCAATTTTCTTTATGAATTTGAACATTTTTTTCTATGTGTAGTGTCAATTTGCCAGCTTGCGTTATAGAATTAATTATAAGGAGATTAGCTCCACGATTTATTGTACATTATTTACCATTCACTAGATTAACCAGCAATTATGGGTATCTTTAAGTTTTAATTTAATTAAGATACTGTTTTTATATTATTTGGATTATTTATATTAAAAAAGTCTTTTTTTCTAAACACAGTGCAGTTCAGAAAATACCGAATTCCTATCCAAACTCTATTACGAAACGAAAACCAAGCTTCTAAATTTAAAATATATATTGCCAGAAGTCCAGATATGAAATTGGAAACAATGTTTAAATCCGAAAGAAAAATGTAACATGTAAACGTCTAGTGAGCTTTCCATAATAGAGTTTTACGTGTCACGATTCTGACGGGATTCTGGAAGTCTTCTTTAATAAAAGTAAAGATCCTGGCACGTGCTAGCAATCTCTTAACTTTGACATTGAGAAATATTATTCTCAGTCAAAATTAAAAGATAGGAAAATAGAAAAAGTATTCTTGGGTTAATTTTCGAAAATATTGGAATAAAGTAACTCTTCTTTTATAGATTTCCAAAAAAGAAAATAATAAAACAATCAGGGAACATTACCATTTAGATAAAAAAATAAGTTTAATGAGAATAAACTTTCATTTAATAGTTTCTAGTCCAATAATTATTAATCCATTACGTAATTGTATGTATTTGCTCATTATATACGTACTGATTTTTGAAGAAAAAAGTTCTGGTTTTATTTGCTTTTATTGATTGCTAATTAATACTAACAATAATTTTAATAATATTTATGGACATTTTTTAGGAATTTTCTGGTTAATAGTTACAAGTTGCTATTAATTACATTTTTTTTCTCATAAATTAAATATGAAGTTGACAGAAATCAATTAAGTTTACCACTAATTGGAAAATATGTAGCTGGAAAAACGTCATTCAACGTCCTTTGAATGTACACGTAATAAAACATGAGGAACATGAGTAATAATGTAACCATTATGAACTGAGATTTATTTTTAGGCCTCTTATTATTTAGAGGATAACAAAGATTTAAGGAAACTGAATTTTAAGATCAGATTCATAATCAGATGGTTTTTAGGATACTTTTTTACATTCTCATCAGAGAATGTGTAAAATTTGACCCCCCCAGTTTTTATCAAATGCCCGTGTGTGTGTGTGTGTGTGTGTGTGTGTAGATTTTTAAAAATAAAAATTGTCTTAATTAAAATTTTTAATAAATTAAAATCATTTACATTTCAGTTTTCTGTATCTAAGGTTGCTACACTTTTTAAAATTGTATTTTATTTATCTAGGGGTCAAAGAAACATTCAAGGACTTTTCTGAAATAATTTAAAATTCCAGGCAGTGGGAATTCCACGTTTTGTATAATAAAACCCTTTTGTAAATGTGATCAGAATTTTAAACGATATCCTCTGAAACTGTTGTGAATCCTTCCAAAGGAATTCCAGGATTTAAAATTTATTTAAACTTTAAAGATAAGTTTGAATGATAATTGTAATTTAGTAAACATTTTACTTATTTTTCTTACGAATATTAGCCATAAATATTGATAATAATATGATAATATTGAAATGGGAAGATTGGAAGAAGTTTTTAATAAATTCTGTGAGAGATGCTGAGTACATTATTCATAAGAAGTATGTTTTTAGAAACTGATTCTGATGTCACTTTCAGTTTGTTTAGTCACTTGGTTCCTCGTATTAAAAATTTTCGTGAACTTATTATATTTAAATTATTATACAAATTACACACATATAATATTAATTTTAAAAGTTATAGTTTAATTAAAATCAAGTATTAATATTTTTAGGTAATAAGGGTCAATAAACCTTCGTCTCATATAGACGAAGGTTTATTGACTCTCATTTACTAAAAATATTTATTATTATGAATGTATAATTGGTATAATTAATTTTCTCTTATGGTAAAGTATTACATGCCCTTAATATTTAATCTTAATATTTAATCTTTAATATTAATTTCCTGAACTTTGGAATCATTAGGGAAATTATGAAAATACATTTGGTGCAACGGGGCATAGTTTTTTCAAGCATCATGTGATATTTAAAATTATGGGACTGCATTAAATACTTTCGGAACTGGAAGGGGTCTTCTGACTGTGCTTAACTGTATATAAGGCATGTGTTAAAGTTCGTCAACGTTGCACTCTATATCTTCAGTTCGTACCGAGAAGTTAAATTCGTTTAGTTCAAATTAGTATGTTTTTACGACCTCAAACATGATCCCAATTTGATTTTGTATATTGCAATGTCCAAAGTGTCCTATTACATGAGATTTAATAAGTGAAGGAAATAATACAAATATAGAAAACCGGTGAGTGATTTGAAATGTATTTAAAAAATGAATGAATAATTAATTTATAATAGATAATTAACTACTTTCAATTTATTAATTCCATTTTTTGATGTTTTAAAAAATTATAATTGCATTAATCTTCAACGTTATGTAGTTAACAACAATTCGTAATCAGAATATCCATTACTATTTTTTTCACCTTAAAAAAAGTCACGTAAATTTCCAGATAAAGTTCATATCAATTCACCTGGTATGATTTAAAACAATGTTTTCATTTATTTCTGATTTTTTGTGAGAATACATGTTTTTTAATTGACATTTTAAATTCAACGTCTGCATAATTATGAACATAAGAAATCATTCAATTCGATCAGTTTTAAAAAAAACTGAGAGCTTACGACATGAGATAATTTCAAGAAAATCTTCCAGTTGAGCAATTATTCAATTATAAAATTTGAATGCTATTTTTTCAAAGAAGATCAATTCATACAATCAAATCAGGAGCAGATACTTTGTTTGACGAAATAAGCCAAACACAAACAAAGAATGTGACGACGAGACAATTTTTCCTTTCTTCTTGTACACATGTTGAAGTTGTCGAAAAAGATGATTTGCATGGTAAGAGAATACTGCGAAGAATTCATTAAAGAAATATTTATATAGTTATTTATTTTTAATAATAATAAATTGCATTTGCATACTTGATGTGACGTCTAGGTGATATTGAAAAAATAGTTTTTTTTTTATTAACCTTATTATCTTATCGCCAATTACAATGTTTAAATGCCTTAAGTGGTACGTCGTTAGAAAAACCTTATCACCAACTTATTTATGTTACAGATATATGTTAATAATGGGAAACAAAAAGCAACTTGAGTCGAAAACGACCATACAAAATTTCTATGCTGGACAAAGTGTTTTAATTACAGGTATCGAAATGATTTTTTAATTGATCTTGAATTGCTATTTTATATTGGACATAAGTGAAGCATTTGTGTTATCGTAATGAAGATGTAATTTTTTCATACAAATTAAGAGGATGAAAATCGTTATTTCACTTTTAAGTATATAAATAAATTTGAACAATGAATCTGTAAAATAACTTAATTTTCTTCTAGAAATTTTATAAAAATTGAAGTATATTAAAACCGTCAGGCTTTATATTCTTTTTTTAAAGTGTTTCAATTCTCTGGTGTGCGCAGGTGGTACTGGTTTTCTGGGAAAGCTCTTGATTGAAAAGCTTCTTAGAAGCTGCCCCGAGCTCACTTCTATCTACGTTATTGTAAGGCCAAAAAAAGGACAAGATGCTCAGAATCGATTCGAGCAGATCTTCGAGGACCCGGTAAGTGCTTTGCATTGTCTTTTCCTATCAAAGAATAGAGGCCCGGAAGACAGAAGACACGAGAAGTAGGGTTTAAGCTACTCTAAAAGTCTATTTCTATCTAAAGAGTTTATCTAATTTTTTTTATCTTCAAACTTTTTTAAATCTAATTTTTTAGAAATTTAAAAAATATATATTTTAAAATATATATTTTAAAATGCTTTAAAATTGCAATATAAAAATTAATTTATATTTTATTTAAAAATAGAACAAATATAGATCCTATAATCCTTTTTTTTTTTAATTTTAGTTGTTTGATCGACTGAAGCGTGAAGTTCCGAAATTTCGACATAAAATTATAACAGTTAAAGGTGATTGCATACTTCCGGGTTTAGGAATATCAGAAATTGACAGGGAATTTTTGTTACGCAAAGTTTCCATTATCTTCAATGTGGCTGCAACAGTCAGGTTTGATGAAAAGCTGAAGCAAGCAGTAGTCACCAATATAAATGGCGCAAAGGAGATGATTGAACTTTCGAAAAGGATGGATAAGTTAAAGGTGAACACTCTATATTTTCTATTGAAGATTCAAATACCTTGGAAGAATTTTTGTATTGCCCTATTATTAGTTTACAATATAATCACAATAAGTAAATTATAAGTTGGATGTACAGCCAGACCCTTTAACATTTTGATTGATACAGAAGCATATCTAAAGAAAAAATTTCCTTTGCTTTATTTATTTTAATTACAGGCCTTTATACACGTTTCGACCTTTTATTGCAACTGCATCAGGAAAACGATCGAAGAAAAATTTTACGATCCTCCTATTACAGGTAACTACAAATTATTATGAATTTTAATAAGCTTTAATAATTTTGCTTCCTCATAGAGGAAGCTTTGTGGTGGTGACAAAATCCAGTTTCCTAAAAAAGGTTTTTTTCAACATATTTTAATGTCAATATATCTAACATGATGTCCTGAAAAATTGTCCGGATGTATGTGTGTGTGTGTGTATGGATATATGTCACGATCCAGCAATTTCTTGAAAACGCGTAGAGATAAATTGATGAAATTTTGCATAGTTATTTCATTACACACCTAGTTGAATTTCTTACAATGGTTTAACAAAATATTTAATTTTACAAGTTTTATGTACTTTTATAATTTTCTTAAAATTCATTTTTTCACTATAACTTCTCAAATAATCAAAATTCAAAGATGATGTAAAGAAAACGTAGATTCCTTGTGTCGAAACGAATCGATTGACCTATATTATTAATGCATTTCATTAAAAAATAACAAAGTTATGGTTAATTGTATTTTCAAAAATTAATTTTTCGACTATAACTTTTCAAATAATCAAAATTTTGACTTGCCGTAAGGAAAATAAATGTTCCTTGCATCGAGACGAATCGATTGGTCTATAATATTATTTCATTTCATTGAAAAATAACAAAGTCATGGTTTTATTTAATTTTAAAAAATTAGTTTTTCAACTATAACTTATATAATATTCAAAATTCAAAGCTGACGTAAGGAAAATAAAGGTTCCTTACGTCGAGACGAATCGATTGACCTATAAGATTAATGCATTTCATTGAAAAATAAGGATGATATATGGTTAATTGTATTTTAAAAAATTAATTTTTCGACTATAACTTTTCAAATAATCAAAATTTTGACTTGACATAAGGAAAATAAATGTTCCTTGTATCGAGACGAATCGATTGGTCTATAATATTATTTCATTTCATTGAAAAATAACAAAGTCATGGTTTTATTTAATTTAAAAAAATTAGTTTTTCAACTATAACTTATATAATATTCAAAATTCAAAGCTGACGTAAGGAAAATAAAGGTTCCTTACGTCGAGACGAATCGATTAACCTATAAGATTAATGCATTTCATTGAAAAATAAGGATGTTGTGGTTAATTGTATTTTAAAAAATTAATTTTTCGACTATAACTTTTCAAATAATCCAAATTTTGACTTGACATAAGGAAAATAAATGTTCCTTGTATCGAGACGAATCGATTGGTCTATAATATTATTTCATTTCATTGAAAAATAACAAA
>CAJFCO010000087.1:463469-520678 GCA_904066015.1 Synergus gifuensis
ATTATTGATCTATTTAATTTTGAAAAATTTGTTTTTCAACTATAACTTCTCTAATATTCAAAATTCGAAGCTGACGTAAGGAAAATAAAGGTTCCTTGCCTCGAGACGAATCGTTTGACCTATAAGATTAATGCATTTCATTGAAAAATAAGAAAATTGTGCTTTATTGTAATTTCTGAAAATGAATTTTTCGAATATAACTTCTCAAATAATCAAAATTTAATGTTGATGTAAAGAATAATTAATGCTTCCTCTATGAGGAAGCAAATCATATTTGCTTACAAGAAGCAAAGTGCTCATTGAATGAGCACAAAAGTTGATACAACTTCACAGCTAGTTAATGTTTATTAAAATACACATTTTCATAATAATTTTATTCAAATAAGCGGTGATCATTTGATGATGAGCATCATCAAATTTTTGAGAATATAATACACCTACTTTTTAAGATTTAATATTTAAGTATAAAACGAGTAGTAAATTATAAGCTATTGAAAGTTTTAAGAACTTAATGTTTCTTTGACAGGTGACAACATCTTAAACTTAGTGCAATGCCTCGATGAAGAAAAACTGACTTCCATTACCGATATTTTAGTGGGAGATTTTCCTAACACGTATACCTATACGAAAGCAATCGCTGAACAAGTAGTGCGACAATATGCAAAGGACATACCGGCAGGCATTTTTAGACCAGCTATTGGTATATAAAACTATTTTAATTAATTTCTTATTTTTAATGAAATATCATTTTTTAATAAAACAAATAATACTCAAAGAAACGTTAAAAGCTTAACTACATATTTCAAATAAAATCACTAAAGCTTTATTTTTTACGGAAAGATTTTTTAATATTCATATAAATCATATAGTATTTTATTTTTAAAAGACCTTAAAAGCGTTATTCTGTGCTAAAAACAACTGAATCCTTTATTCTATTTTATTGAATATTTTATCAGATTATTCTACCTAAAAATGAATGTCCTTTGTCACGTAAAATTTTATTTTATTATTTACAATAGATAGTATTGAATTATAAATCGATGCAAAAGTTTTCTCTCTCAAGGTGCTTATAATGTTACTCGAATTGCAATGCAAATGCAAATATGAATGCAATTAAAAAATGTAAAAGATATTTTTTAAATGCACAAAGGAAAATTGAGTAAGCATTTTAAATTGCTTTAATAAATAATTTGGTATATTTGATCATTTTCAGTCATTTCGACATATCAAGAGCCAGAGCCTGGTTGGGTCGATAATATTTTTGGCCCCACTGGTGCAATTGTAGCTGGCGGTGCTGGTTTATTAAGAGTCGTACAAGCCGATAATTCCATTATCGGGGAATTGGTTCCCGCGGATTTTACCGTCAATGCACTTATTGCATCTGCCTGGGACGTTGCAAATAAAAAGTATAAATGGAATTTTTTTTTAAATAAATTTTTAAAAATATATTCTTTAAGGTCTTTACCCAGTCTCATTATCAAATAAAAAAAATGTTCCAGTGAGTTAAAGAAACCTTATAAACTTTAATAGTAGATTAATGAATAATTTCCGTTTTAGAAATGCAGACGACGACCCATTTATTTACAACTACTGCTCTTCTTGGGACAGTCCCATTTCTTTTGGACAATTTTGGACCCTAGCATTAAAATATGGAAAGCACATACCAAGTATTAGATGTGTGTGGTGCTATAGTATAACAGTAGTGAAAAATTATTACTTGTATTATATTTTATGCGTACTTTTGCACACCTTGCCGGCCTTCTTAATTGATGTTGGATTTTTCATCACTGGAAGAGAAATCAAGTAAGAAATTCATGTACCAAAATCCTCTGCTATTTTTCATTTGGGACAAACAACTGACTTACAGTTTCGAAGTTCAAATTTTTATTTAATGTTTATAAATTCGTGAAAATTCTAGACGATCCAGGCAATGTTGATTTAACTCCATTTCACTTTCCCTTTAACTTCCTGATGAGACCCAAGACTGATGTTTATCATATTTTCCCTTAAGTGATTCCAAAAGATTTAAAAATATTTTTTAAGTAATTTTGGAGATTACAGAAGTTTTCATCAAAGGGATTTCAAGAGATTTAACAGAGTTTAAAGAATTCAAAACCATTTTTTATGTTTTGAAAATACTTGAAAATCTTTTAATTCTTTGAAATCCATTTATAATCTTTTGAAATTCTTTAACATCATTAAAAATCGCAACCTCTTTTTTATGGTAGGATTTTATTTTCAGAGCAATCAAAATTTACAAAAAGATTCACAAATTCTCAGCATTCACATCCTACTTTGGGTTACATCAGTGGAACTCGAAATTTGAAAGAACAAAATCGCTCTGGCAAAGGATATCATACGAAGATAAGAAAATTTTTCCATTTTCTATGGACAATTTTAATTGGGAAGACTACATGAAAAATTATGTTATGGGTTTAAGACTTTACATTTTTAAGGATATCCCCGATACAATTCCTGCAGCTAAAAAACGCATGTCTAAGTATGTGATTAATAATAAAATTAATAAAAATATGTTATTTAAAATAAAACTATAATCGTTATAATTTATCAAAATATTTATTTGTTGCAGCATCGTATGTGTCCACAGATTATTAAAATACTCATTTCTGATATTTGGAGCCTGGGCTATCTATATTCTACTTTCTTTTATTTTTTCTTATGGATGGAAAAATCAACTTACGAATGTCAACGAAAAGTTAAGCGGTTTACGTATGGCTTAACGTCTAGTCTTTATCCATAATTATTGTAATCAAAATAACGACCTTATTTGAATTATTAGTTTTATCATTATTTGTGTAATAAACCGAATCTTCCAAACAAATTCGTTATTTTAAAATTAATTGAGCTTATTTAAAAATCTAGTGAAATTTCGGAAATTTGTTTTAGTAAAACAAAAATAAAATGTTGGTACTTAATCTATAAGTTATTAATATAGTATCTTGTGATCAGAAATGCCACCACGGTCCAGGCGGTGTCGAAGAAAGAGATCTTTAAACTTTCACGTTACGAAATGATAGCCAAACATCTACGCGGCGAGTATCTGTAGGTTCGATACCCATCCTTTTTTATTTGCCGTTTTACTGTAGAAATCTATCTTTCTCTCAGCAATTGTATAACTCCTAGTGGAAGTAACGACCATTATGCAAGTGGACAGATTTGAAAATTTAGGCCAAGCGTCTATAGTTCTTAGCATCAATAAATAACAAATTCTATTCTTTTTTTATATAAAAATTATCAAGAATTTACGAATTTTTAAACAATTTCATTTCAATATTTTAAATTGGACAAAAATGGTGATCTGAAACTTAAAATATGAGAATATTATTTTCACCTGCCTGATGTGAAACGGATTCGATCACTAATTTACATTTTTAAGTATTGGAATCGTTTCGAAATGATAATATTTCTATCTTAGATCTAGGGACAGTTCTAGGAAATATATAATCATACATAATGTCGTTTTATAATCCTTGAATTTCAATTAAAAGAATACGTGACGATCATCTTGTTTCCCTACTAAAGAACGTACCTTTCATAATGACATATTTAATTTATTTTTATTTAATTTAGATTCTTAGACATTATACTCTTAAACTTTTTTTTTAATGTGATATGCTAAAATATACTCTGCATTACGAAATATAAATTTTCTATAACTTTTGGACTTAGTTCAGACGCGGATCCAGAAATCGTATGTGTCTTTCTTCAATGCTTGGAAAACAAAGGACAAATAGGGGGACCATAGCCATAGCCCCCCTATTTGTCTTTTTTTCCAAGCATTGAAGAAAGACACACGATAATTGACTTAGTTAGTGTTGAAATTAATTGATTTAGATGGCTAGACTCAATAATTCATATAAAGATGTGATCAGTCCTGCAATCAATCTAATCGATCAAAAACTAGACTTTTATTTCTGTGTCACTTTGATGACACGTGATGTCTGAAAAATAGTTTAAAGTCCTCAGATGATCAAAGTCAATACAACACACGTGGGTTTAATAGATTGCTTTAAAGAATGTAAATCCATTATCCGCGATGATATTCTCTAGATAATTACTATATTTTCTTATGAAATATTCATATTATTAAAATCATTACCAAATCCGCAGTTCTGTTTAAATTAATTACATGCAAAACATACAACATACTTTCGAAAGAATTATTATCGGATTGGATTTTCCGAGGAAAGTTTATAAGTGTTATTATTCCTCTAGATCTTTACGTAAAACATGCAGATCTCATTTCACTTTTTCGAAAGTGCGTCTTATGATTTTCATACTCAATTGGTAGCCATTAGAAAAAATACTTATCTGTTATTTGAGAAACATGAATATATAGCTAGAATAACATGCGTGCGCCTTTGACAAATATTTACGTTAAAACTTATCCTTAAAACTTTTTAAAGTTTTAAGGATATAAAATGTTTTCAAAAAGGTTTCCAAAAATTTCAAAAGATTTCAATATATTACTAAATTCTAAACTACAGGCGGCGTGAATACAAATCCAACAAATTGGTGAAGAAAGAATGTGGCTTTAGATTTCGAGGAGATTGCGCTAGAATCTATTTTCGGTATAATCGATGTGAAGAATAAAAAAGTCTTTTGAATCAATTTAAATTTTTCATTATTTACTTAATTTTTCTGTGAATAATACAAACATTGTTGCAAAATTGGATATTGATTGAGAAAAGGTACGTCGTTATAACAATGATGAATAGATTGCTCCATTGATATTGATATTCGAGAGCTTTTGCGTTCGCTGGGGAAATCTTAAGTCGAACCCAAGGTTGTCTGAGTAAGGTACCAGTGTACTGAATATTAATTACAATAACTGAAAAATGCATTTCTTGTTTAAAAGTTTCCTAGCATAAGAAAGAAAAAGTGTATGAAAATATGGAAACCTTTATTTTTTTCTTAATCATCTGCTACTAATATAAGACATACTCTAATCTACATTAATAAGAGATACTTGGTTCAACGGTTTTCTAACTGTTTTTAGCCTGTTTTTGCTGATAGCTTCCTTATATCCAAATTTTAATACAGGATATTAAAAACACTCCACTCCACGATTCCCCAATAATCCCCCAATACAAAGAAATTTAGAGTAAACCATGAAGCAGAGTCCCAACAATATTTTTTTTAAGCTTTTCTTTAATTTCCTTAATTATTTTTCTATGCCAAAAGTTGTATTTCATTAGCACACGAAATTTACATTTTTCCATTGTAACAAAAAAACAAAGATACCAAATTTGGAAAATATAATCAATCTTGCGATTTGAACTTGTTACTTGCGATTAAATCTTGTCAAATTCACTGACTTATCAAACGACCCTTGTAATGAATAAGAAGTATAAATGACCTTTCGGGGCCAATTCATCTCTTCTCTTGGCCTCCTTGCTTTTGAAGATCAATAATATCTATATTTTCATAAAATATGTTCACGTGACAAGTAGACGGGAGGGGTGCCCATTAAAATTCTACTGTTTTCAAAAATAAGGGGTGAAAAATTTTCCATTACGGATTTCTGTAATTTTCCTCTGTTCTACTATATTTTCATTGCGTCGGAAAATTTTCCTATAATAAAATCCATACGGCTGTTCAGTGCTTTGGAAAATTTCCATAAGAATGAAGTCTTTCGGAAAATTGTTTGGAATTAAGAGGATTACAAATTCGAAAATATACAAGATGCAAAAATTTTTAAATGATTTTATCACTCTTAAAAATTGTTAAACACCATACATTTTTCCCATGCGTAATATTCTAAGATATAATAAAAGTTTTTTATTCTGTATGCAGTACTACGTCACATTACCAATTATATACCCACAAAGTGTTAAAATTTTAGACATGTCTGTTCTGATGTACATAAATTAACAGGTCGATTCGTGTACTGAAGTGCTAATTAAAATAAAAAATCGTTATAGTATCATTGATCACAATAACTTTTGTTCTTTAATCTAATAAGCATTCTGATGATGATATAATAAATATAATATAATATAATATATAAATATTATTTCATTATAAATAAATTTCTGTTTTCTTATTCTTTAAAATGAGGGAAAATTGGAGATTAAAGTACTATTTTCTCTATAAATGATCGGAAAATTTTCAGCGCTAATAAGAAATAAGCCTGACATCAGGTACTTATACATATCTGAATTTCTACCTTTTCCCCGGAAAATTTCCATTCTTGAATGGAAATTTGTATGTACTATAAGATAAATTAGAGGGCTGAGAATAAAAGCAGACTAAAAAAATGGGCAAAATCGAATTAGAAAAGAAATTAGAAAAACGAGGATTATATCGTATATTTTAATATAACTTTATAACTTGTAAATAATAACATAGTAACTGGAATCTTTGCATTAATTTTATGATTAAAATTTCATCAGAAGTTACATTAAAAATCATCAAAAAAAAGGCCATCTAATTAATTTATTCTCAAGAAAGCTTTTGAATCAGTTAATGTGATTCAGGACATTTTTTCACGTTGGTGCATTTATCTTTTTTTGTTAATGCACAGTGACGTCAAATACTATGTTAAACTAAAGAGCCTTATTCAAATAATATTCACCTATAGATTGTATATATAAACAGGGACGATAGTAAGAGCGTGTCAGTAATCATTTTTGTAACCATCCTGGTTAAGGTTATAGACATATTAAGGTGGTGAAAAGTTGTCAAGAGGTGCCGATCGGGGACATACGGGCCAGATCCACTTGCTGAGGATACACTTGTTCAGTATTCTCCAATCTCGTGTCGAGTCAACGTCCAACGCAAGGACGGTGGTGAATTTAACTTCTGTCGAAGAAATCATCCAGTCTCCGGATATTGTGCTCTTTTTAATCTGCTGAAAGTTTCTCTAATGCAGCCAGAGACACTGCGTGATTTCAGTTTTTGCATTAAAATTCGATAGACTCAATACTCCCAAGTATTAAATTAAAAGGGAGAGCGAATATTAAAAAATAAACTGCTCAGTTCTCACAAAATCATCAAATTCTTCATCTGAGTCCTTGGATCGATACCGGAAACGTTCCCGTCACCAAACAAGATGCTGCCGGAAACTGACACTCCACGAGAAGTAAGAGCAACACATTTTGAATTTTTATTTTTCTGGAAACAGAAGATTTTTGGAAATTTAAAAAAAACATAGATTTGAGGAAGAAGTTGAAGAAATCGAAAGAAGATTATTTATTTAGATATTTTAGAGACTTTTAGTTAATTAAAAAGAAGAATTTTTGAATGTTATTGAAATAAAAGTAGCGCGATATATCATATTGGATAAAATAATATGCGATGTTGCTGAAATTTTCACCGAAAAGTAAACCTTTGCACATTCTTCGCATTTTGCGTGTAGAGGATAAATAAAATTGTTATTATTTACTGTTTTTGTTTTATCAGTGAAATTAAGTTTGTATCTGATTTGGATTACGCAATAACATAATTTATGATTTATTAGAGAATGTCCTGAAATATTTTATAGTCTCAATACTTAAAAAATTAATATCAAGTTTTCTATATTATGTAAATATTTTCTTGTACAATAGATGTGCTCTCTTAATCTGAATTAGTTAAAACTTACTAATTAATAGTATAGTTTATTACTAATTCAAATAGTCCAAATCGTTTAGTAAAAAGTGGAAAAATGATTAAACTTAATTAGTAAAATTCAGATTAAGAGTGAAAATTTCTTTTGTTGTTCGTCCCAAAGAAGAGATTATTTTAATTTAAGATAGGAGCTCTACAGCCATAGGGAAATCTAGCCGAACTTGTCTGATTATTTTTTTTTTCACATAAAAGATGCATTCATTTGAAAAGAGCGCAGACTCAGCACAGTCTAATTCTTGTCAGCTGAAACAATTGAAAAGATTCGCTGGTGAGGCTGCATAAAAAAGCTCGTCTTCTAAATCGCGAAAAATTCATAAAAAATATGAAAAGAATAATGCTGATCACCTAATTTTTTAACAGAGTTAATTAGAGTATCCTCATGTATAAACATTACATACTTTTTTATCATATTTCTCTTCCAATTTATTTTTTTACTTATTGCACTTAATTCTTCGACTAAATCACTATTTCGCATTATTCCTATATGCATAAACATTACCTACTTTTTAACTATATTTCTCTTCCAATTAATTTCTTTACCTATTGCGTTTAATTCATTCATGAAATCACTGATTCTCAGATTATAAAATGTAAATGAGAGGATATTAATTTTTCTTGTAGAGCAAGACTTTCATAATGAGATAAATGCAGTGGAATTAACGAAAATATGTATTCAGTTTTACGATGTGATAAAAACGGTAAGCAAAAGGACAAGTTCCATTTATTGTCATATCTTGGTTGGAATGGAAGTACAGCTTCATATTAGCCAAACGAATGGCAGATTTGTTTCAAAATCTTTTTACGAGCTCTGACCCAGAATGCTGCTATTGTATGTGCGGTCAGCATTTTCGAAACACGTGGTATTACGGAACGTAGCAAGTTGTCCGATCAAAAAAGTTACATAATGTGGAAGTATCTCATGGGAGCTGCTTTTGCTGATGTAACGAAAAGTGGTTTCGCGCGAGAGAAATGCTCTTAAAGATATATCGTGTACCTTATGATGAGAAAGTCTGGACTCATGCAGATATTGCAGATATACCTGAGTTCAAGCACATGCATAAGCTTAGAATCAATTTCATTCACCACAACATTGTTAAGTTCAGATTTGTTGTATTTAGGATTTCATTTAACTTTCCAATTGCTTTCTTCAGCTTATATATGTATAGTATATAACATATATTATATCAGTTTGATTCCATCTGAAATGATTAAAAGAAAAAGAATAAGCAATGAATGAAAGTTACAAATCACCTAACTGCTCTTGCCTCCTTTAAAACCATAAAAAAGATAGATAAAAATTTATGAGAATTGTAGACATTGAGTTTGGTTTCTCCAATTGTCTATTATAAAGGAACTTTTAACATTTCGCAACTTACTTATCAGAAAATGTACTTGTACCTTGTAAAAACTACGTAAATAATTGTACTCGTTTTTTTGTTTCCAAAATAATGATTACCTATATATTTCTCGATACGTTTAAACATTTTTCACTCTCTAAAATTTAGACATCATACATGATTATTTTTGTTAAAATACAGTATCAATAGCTCAATAAAAATTGATTTTGTACGAATCAATTGTAAATTTTCATGTAACAGAGACGTACGCAATACGTAATGCAAACGTAATTCTAATTGCCTTGTTTAACACAAGACTAAACGGTGAAAGTGTTGACTCTTTTCTCTATTCAAAGTTGTGAAATATGGTTATAGTTACAATCAATATAATGAATGATGGTAGAGAGAATAATGAATTTAGTAAATCTAACTCAATTTAAGTAAGGACGAAGAAATTGAATGATAAATATCGTTCTTGATTATTATTAATGTTATTATTCATTTTCATCAGTCCTTAGTATCAAATTGACACTATTTTCAATTTTACCGCACAATTATTCTATTTGAATACTTGAAGAAAGGCGCGCTATGTTTCTACAATACAGAAAAATATTCGAATCAATATAAAAAAGTTCTTCATTCTTGAATTAATATTTCTTAATTAATATTTCCGCATTGACTCCATATGAAAGAAATTTAAACTATCTTTAATTTACCTCAGAGTCTCAATTTGACACTCTGAAGAAGACTGAAGATTGAAGAGGGTTAATTAAGTTTGGTGAGTTTTCAAGTTGAACGAAAATACAATTTATTACTGTTAGAGGCTGATATGCATGATAGAAGAAATGTTAATGCCGTTACCTGTGATTATAAGGTAATTGAACTAGGCAGCTTGTAACGGAGATATAGTATATCTAACTGTATTCACGCGAACGAGTGACTGGTATCCACGTTAAGAAGTGCCCTTGACATCGAGACCGAGATCTGGTACTATGAAATTCCGTTGATCCTGAACGATGCCTGCAGTTCAATGAACTTTCAATTTCTTTCTTTCATAAACAAGATCATGAAATATTTATCTCATGTATTTAGGTACGTTATGAGTAGGTACGTTCTCGATTTTAAACACAACATCCTTTCAAGATCGAGCTCAAGATATTAGAGACGATAATTATGTTGAACTGAAACTAAGAATAAAATAATTATGTCAATTTCTTTCTTCCAGGAAAGTCAAATTTCCTTCAATGCTATATTTTCCATTACATTTTCAATCACAATCTAATTTTCAAACTTTAATTCAGAGAAACTTTCAAACAAATTAGTACCATTCTAAAATATGAATTTCAGTGCAATACTATCATAGCATTGTACTATTTACGATTTCTCAAACAAAGGAAAATAATTAGCAGCGTGAATAGAAAACACACTCACTTTCAGTAAAGTGTAATGGATTCTGTTAAAATATAATGTATTTTTTTATAATCTTGAATGTAGGTCAAAAGCGTAAGTGTTTCTATGTTTTGTACGATATTTACACTACCGACTGGATCACTATTACTTTTTTTTTTACACATATGTTATGACTGTTTTGCTAACTGTAGTTGGCTAATATCAGCAAATATCAATTTTAAAATAAAAAGAAATAATATATGTTTCAGTAGTAAAAGGAATATTCATAGAATTTCCAAAGGATTAAGATTTAATGACAGTTACTAATTAATATGTGTCATTGTTTTCAGACGCAGGATACGTATGCAGGTATCATTGGTGACGAAACAAACAACAATGAAATTACTGATAGTATTAGTGGAAATGGATTCAGAATCAGACAAGAAACTCCAATCCAAGAATTTTATGCAGGCCAGAAAATTTTTATCACAGGTAAAATTTATTTTTCATTTACATTTTCATTAAAACTTAGTTTTTGATACATATTCATATGTAAATAAGATACTTTTGAATAAATTCAACTTAAACATCAGATTTAAATAATTAGATTCCTAAAACTTGTTTGTCTTTTGTCAGGAGGAACTGGTTTTCTGGGAAAAATTCTGATTGAAAAGCTACTGAGAAGTTGTCCAAATTTGTCGACAATTTACCTTCTGGTGAGACCAAAAAAAGAGAAAAATATCGAAAGCAGAATGCAAGATTTATTCGAGGATCCGGTAAGTTCAAAGTCAAATATTATAATTAGAACGAAAATGCAAATTTCATTTTTGATTCTAGAATTCCCAAGTTCTAATTAAGATAAAAGAATCAAATTTTTATACAAAAAGTGGAGTCAATAAACTCGAAGGAAAGAGCTTTGTCGGGCACTTCAAATAAAGAGTCATCCTTAATCAAATAAGTTTTGAATATTCATCACTTCTAGAGATTTACATTTTTTTGCACAATTTTGTAAAGACTGTTTATTCTAAAGGGTCTTTACTCTTTAGAATTTAATTTCGAGTTTAATATAAGTGTATAGTGAATAAAATTGAAAACTGAATGAATGGAATCCTGAGAATATTTGTACACCCCATTTTGCGTAAATCCCTTTAGTCTCTGTGCCACGTAGGTGCGGCAGAAAATTAACACAATCGAGTATTACTAAAATAAATACATCAGGCGATGCTGAAGATCAATAATGAATCGCACATTTCAAGGACGATCGACAAAAGTAATACGTCACCTCTGTAATGCATACTTATACATAGATAAATAAAACAGTTGGGTAGTACGTTGTGTACTTTCTTGAAATTGCTACTCAATGCCATCAAATTTTGTGTAATAAATAGTGTGGGAAGATGCTAATTAGACATTTGTAACAATTAAGGTCGAATTTTTACTTTCTTGATCGTTTTTCCATATAAAGTTTCAAATATATTGATAATAGACTAAAAACAATTGAATCTGATCGCGTATCAAATGATTTTACTTTTTAAATATTCAACATTTTTTTGAATGTAAGAAATGATGAATATGGATTTTTTGATGAGGGAATAAAATATTCTGTATGGTAAATGAAGACTTGTTATACGGATAGAAAAAATGTGTTAATGTCATGGGCTATTGACACTTTTCTAGTTAAGCTTTTCCTCATAAGGATATGCTTCATTCTTGGTGATCTTAAACCTCATTCTTATCTACGTTAAAAAAAGAAACCACAAGGTTAATATTAAAATAAGTATAGGCTTCGAAATGATTCGTAATTGCAGACTCTAAAGGGAAAACTGGAATGCACAGATGAGTTTTGAATGCCCTGAAGCTTATTTCTTCAGCTATTAATAATTACTAATGAATTGTACAAAAACAATGTTACTATAATTAATTATTATTACGTAGAAAAAATTACGTTTTTAAAGAATTTTTAAGCTTTCAAGGGATTTTAAAATATCTTATATTTTTTTGTACTCATTCTTTGAGCACTTTGCTTCCTCATTATGATAATGTTCCAAATAAATTTGCTTCCTCATGGAGGAAGCATTTAGAAATGAAAATTTTCAAAATTAAAAATAATCATAATTTTTTTTTAATTCAATAAAATTCATTAATCATGCATGTCAATCGATTCGTCTCGATGCAAGGAATCTTTCTTTCCTTGACATAAACTTTGAATTTTCATTATCTAAGAAGTTATAGTCGAAAAATCAATTTTACAAAAATTTAAAATCTACATAAAAATTTTAAAACTCAAAATTCAATTCAATTTCATCAATTTATCTACAACTGTCTTTAAGTTAATAGGGCGACAAAAAATGGCAACACACACACACACATGTATCGAAAACAAAGCTTCCTCTAATGAGGAAGCAATATCTTGAAATATAAACAAAATGAAAAAAATTCAGAAAGTTCGAAAACAATTTCAAAATATCTTAAACAAATCTGCGGAACAAATTTCTGACCACGTGCAAGACTTGTTTTTTTAAGCCTCAAGATTGTGAAAGCTTACATACAAAGTTTCATCTTTATACATGTAAATTAAAAATATATTTGTATTAGTTTCTATTTTATTATCTTTTTTTGCAGGTTTTCCAAGTCCTGAAAGAGAAAATGCCAAAATTTCATCACAAGGTCATTGCAATTTCAGGCGATTGTACTCTTGAAGGCCTAGGTCTTTCTTCATCTGACCGAGAACTTCTAATACGCGAAGTGAGTACAGTATATCTTTTTGCCAATAGTCCGATAACAATTCATGTCAATATAAAGTTTGCAACCTGTAAAAATATCATTTTTTATAGATATCGATAATTTTCCACGTGGCAGCGACAGTAAGATTTGACGAGAAGCTAAAAACTGCAGTTGCCATCAATATTCGAAGTACTGCTGACATTCTGGAACTGGGAAAAGACATGCAAAAGTTAAAGGTAAAGTGAGACAATTTTTGTGTATATACATATGAGTAAGGTACTCCGCTTTTAATAGTATGTGCACACATCATTTCTCTGAACGCATACCTATATACTTTCTTCAGTAAAATCGTACTCGAAAAGACACGTAATTTCCTTGGCATACATACATTAACTTCGGACGCTTCTGCAGTCGAGTCGATTTACCGCCTTATTGAAATGTCATTTCATAATTTGCCCTTCGCTTCTGAACGACACTGAGAATTTCTCTTCTGCATGACATAAGAGACAAAATCTTCTTGCGAAATATAAGCGAGAACTAGTTTTTAAAGAAAATATATTGTAGTATTATATATAATAAAAAAATATGATTGTATTATATGTAAATGAAAAATTTCGCGAAGCATAAAAAAATCTGCTCGCGTCAATGGGCTAAAATTCTGAATGAAAAAAATGTTGTGTTAGTGGCTCATCTTTCGAATCTATGATGCTGAGTCTCAAGCGGATTGTCAATATGTTTTTTTTTTTTTATGTTCACGAAATATTTTACTGTGAGTTTTACGCTATTTTCCTGACGCAGATGTTTACAGTTCTCAAGAAATCTGCAGATTTTCTAATGACGGAGAATATGCAGTGTGTTTAAAGTTCACTCAAATATTTTTACTTCTCATGTGTCGCGGCTTCCTGACAAATAACGCGAGTTTACGTTTTCTGACGAGATCCTTATTATCCTTGAAACATGGAAAACTGAGTTTTGTTTATCAGAAATTTTTTTATAATCGTGAAATGACCGGGAATATTATTAATATTATATTTTCTTTAATACGTAATTTAATTATAAGACAATTTTTTTCATTTATTGTGGAATTATTATTTTCAGTCTCTGATCCACGTATCGACCGCTTATGCAAACTGCAATCACCCGATCATAGAAGAAAAAACATACACCTACCCCATAAAATCTGAAGACCTTTTGAAGCTGGTTGAATGCATTCCTGAAGAGGCTCTTGACCAAGTTACTCCCACGTGAGCAATTTCTGCAATCTAAAAAATTAATTTTATACAGAATTTCAAAGTAAATGCAGAAAATAATCTCAATCCATTTTTGTACCAAATGTTTAGATATAATAATCTTAATCCGAGCACAAGTCAAATTACTGAATCAATACTTTTTTGACCAAAATATTCATTTAGTCAGACATTGTTTAACATAATTAAAAATTTGGAAAGATTGAGATTTAAATTCACGTAGATTCTTACTGATTAGGAAAATAATTTATTAATGATAATTTAATAATTCTTTTTATCTCTTGCAGAATAATTTCTTCTTGGCCGAACACATACGCCTTTACAAAAGCACTGGCAGAAGATTACGTAAGAAGAAAGAACAAAGGCTTACCAATTGGAATATTCAGACCTGCAATCGGTAAGACTTATGTTATAAAAATGTTCAAATTAGATTTAGAAACGTAAATAATTTAAATTTCAAGAAAGTGAATAGCTTGAACGAAGCTTTAGATTCTTCACATTTCTGTTGTTGACAAATGAGAAGCTAGATTATAAAGTCATGAAATAATCTCCTATCTTAAAAAATTGGTGTCACGAAATGTCTCGAAAATCTCGTATACATTGTTGTTGCAAACCTGATTGGCTTTTGCATGACTTGAAGTTGTAGGGGAAAAAAAAGAAATTAAAAATTTTTTTCCTTTAAAATTTCACAAAAATCTTCGAAATTCTTTAAAATTTGTTAAAAAATCTAAAAATTCATAGAAACCTCTTGAAAATCCCTAAAAATTTACAAAAACCTTCAAAATCATTAATCACTTGAAATCCATGTTAAAATACGTGAATATTTCTAAAAATTCCTAGAAACCTCTTCAAATTTCTTAGCATTTAAAATCTTTTAAAATCATTAGAAATTTCATCAAGTTCCATGAAATCCTTAAAAAATTTGTAATATTTTAAAAACTAGAAAAATCTCTTGAAAATTCTTAAAATTTTACAAAAAAACTTTGAAATCCTTTTAAATTCTACAAAATATTTTTAAAACATCATAAAAATCCTTTGAAATCCCTCAATAAAATTCCCTGACAAGTTTTAATTTCCTTTTAATCCCATAAAGTATTTTAAAAATCAGAAAAATCTTTTCAAATCCTTTAAAATTATTAGAAATCTCATAAAATTTAATAAAATCTTTAAAGATGCGATGTCTTGTAAAAATCATTAAAATCTCTTGCATTCTGTTAGCATAAAATTCCATGAAATCCCTTAAAATTCTACAAAAATTTCCAAAATCATAAATCTTTTGAAATACACGTTAAAATTCATGAAAATCTCTAAAAAAAAGACCCTAGAAACGTCTTGAAATTCTTTAACATTTAAAATCTCTGTAAATCATTAGAAATCTCGCCAAATTCCATGAAATAATTAACAATTCTACAAAATTTTTTTAAAATTTGAAAAATCTCTTGAAATCTTTTAAAATTATTATAAATCTCATAAATTCCATCAAATACATAAAAATTCCAAAATGTCTTTTAAAAATCGACTAATTTCTTGAAAGCCTTTAAAAAATGTACAGCCTTTTGAAATCCTTTTAAATTCTACTAAATCTTTTTAAAGTCGTAAAAATCTTTTGAAATTTCTCCATAAAATTCCCTGACGAATTTTTAAAAATTCTTGAAATTTTACGGTAATATTTAAAATCCTTTTATATCTTTACAATTCGTTAAAACCATTAGAAATCTTATCAAATTCCATGAAATCTTTTAAAATTCTCAAATCTCTTGAAACCACTTAAGATTATTAGAAATTTAATAAAATTCAATAAAATCCCTCTCAATTCTTAGAAATCTTTTAAAGTATCTTAAAATTCTTTGGAATTCCAGGATAACATTTAAAATTCTCTAAAACCCGATAAAATTCTTACAAACCTTTTGAAATTCCTTAAAATTTCACGAAAACCTTAGAAATCGCTGAAAATCATTGAAATCTTTTTAAATTCTTAGATACCTCTTAAAATTTCTCCAAATTTCAAAACATTTAGAGTCCCTTTTAAAATCGTTAAGAATTTTTAAAATTCCTTTAAAATTTCATAAAATATCCTAAAATTCCTTAAAATTCTACGAAATATTTTTAAAATCCTAAAACTCCTTTGAATTTCGTAAGAATCACTTAAAAATCGTCAAATTCCCTTAAAATTTCTAGAAAGTTCTTGAAATTCCTTTCTAAAAAAGTGGTTTCTCTCTAAAAATGTCACGAAAATTTCGCTTACATAATAGTTTCAAATCTGATTGGCTTTGGAATGACTTGAAGTAGTAAAAAGAAAAACAAAATAATCGCGCGCGGAGCGCGCGTGTTTGTCTGCTAGTGGTATTAAAGGTTTATAAAATTATTTTTTTTTTAACGTCTTAAAATTGAAAATGGTTTACAAGTTGGATTAATCGAGTATAAAATATTAATAAAGAGATGAAAAATAATGAAAATGTGTTTGGCAATTGCGATGTATGTAATAAGTGGATTGATTGGTATAATTTTTCAATTAATATTCGCTCTGGGCATATTTTTCTTAACCCTATTGGGAAGAATCATTCTTTTTGTGTGCGCTTCAATTTATACGGTTGTTAAATCAAGGAGAGGAGAAGACGGCCAGAATGAAAATGTACCGTTCGAAACTATGTATCCTGAATATTTAGAATTTGAAAAAAATTTGGAAGCCATGAGTCGAGTTTCTTTCGAAACTATGAATAGTTCGGATAGTGAAAATAAATCTTATCAAAAAATGCATGAAAAGGGAACTCAAACTCAAAAAAAAAAGAGACTGAGGGAAAGAAGGAAGGGTAGAAAGAAAAATAAAACTAAAAAGTCTATATCGACAAATACTCAACTGCTGGAGACAGCTGATGCATCGGTCGATACCGGTTCTAATTTGATAAATTACGAGGAACTTGAAGAATAAAAAGCAAAAGTAGTTATTATTCTCAGAGTTTAAATTTAAAATAAACATTTCATAAGAGGGAATTTTGACAATTCTAATTATTAATTTAAAAGTTACTTAAAAACAAAAAAATTTTATTTTATTTTTCAGTTGTGTCCACTGCTTTCGAGCCTATGCCTGGATGGATAGATAATCTTTACGGTCCAATTGGAGTTACTGCAGGAGTCTCAACTGGAATTTTGAGAACATTGTATTGTGACTCAAAATTAAATGCCAACATTGTCCCAGTAGATTTGACTGTCAATGCTTTAATTGCAAGTGCGTGGGACGTAGCTGAACAAAAAACGAGGTATAAATATACAATTAATACACAATAAAATTCTTCTACTAATTAGAAAAATCAAATATATTAATAATGTGAATTTCATGTTTCAGAAGAGATGAAGACATGTTAATCTACAATTTCGTATCTTCGGGAGTTGCTCCTATAACCTGGGGTGAATACTGTAAAATCAATGTAGGCTACTCTGACATTTATCCACCCAGTAATTCATTCTGGTACTTATCATTCACAATGAACAAGCTGAAACTGGTTCATTCAACATACACAGTACTTTTGCATCTATTACCTGCACTTATTGTAGATACAGCCAGTGTATGCATCGGTCAAAAGCCAAAGTATGTATACAGTTTTCGACTCTGTAATAAGAAAAAGTTATTTGAAATTATAAAGTTGTTGTTTTTATTTTAGACTCATGAAAATCTATCAGAAAGTTCATAAATTTACTGACGTAATTTCACATTTCTGCACACGTGAATGGACTTTCACAAGCGAAAATGTACAATCATTGTGGAACCGATTGGATGCCAAGGACCAACACGTTTTCAGGTTCAGCATGAAAAACTTTAATTGGGAAAAGTATTTCGAAAATTATTTGAAGGGGATAAGAGTTTACCTTTTTAAAGAGCACCCAAGTACCTTGGAACAAAGCAGAATAAGGTGGCAAAGGTGAGAAAATATTATGTTTTAATTATAAACAAAACAAAGTCAATTTTACTATATAAAGACACATTTTTGTTTTGCTATTCAGACAACTTTTATAAATAATTCTTACATTACAAATAATAATAATAATAATTTTTTTCAGGTTGTACTGGATACACCAATTCACAAAAATGCTTTCTTATTCTGTAGGTTGTTGGCTTTTATGGCGACTATTATCAAAAATTTTTGGTATGACGTAATACTATTTAGTTGTCGTCAGTTATAGTTTTTTTTTTACTTAGATTTTAGGCATCAATGAGCATTCTGTTGTAAATATTTTTGAACTTCAAAACAAGTATTTTGAAACTTATCCAGGGACTATAAGCCACAAGGCTCATCTTGTACCTCATTATCAAACATTTCAGTGAAATAATTCAAATAGAATTAGTGTAAAAATCGAAATAAGATAAGTCGTTTATAGAACTTTTTTACAAGTTTTAGTGTTATAAATATCAGTATGGTCTTTAAATTACTGTTAAAGTATAAAACTTCTTCTCCTTTTTCCAGTTTAGACTATATTAAAACTATTTGTTCAAAATGTAACTATAAGCATCAACATAAACTAAGTGCTTTCAAGGACAATAATTGTACAATTTTTTGTAATAAAAAGTCTATTATTTTTCTCTCACGTGTCATGAAATTTATTGAATATTAATAGTGTCTTATTGAATGGGATTAAAAAATTAAGCATTCACCCTATAAAGTATTTTAAAAGATTTTCATATAAATAATAAAATTCGACAAATTTCTGGAACTCTTGATAGACCTTCGATATTCTTGAAAGTCTTCTAAAATTTGTTAAATAAACTATAAAAGCTATATAATAAGACAATAATAACTTACTGTGAATTAATGTTAAACGCAGACATAATTGCTAATAATCAGTCATAGTAAAAAAATTGCAAGACTTAATGAGTTAATGACTTTCCGTTACTTACATTATAAAGAAAGATATTTTTTACAGGTCTATATTATAATAAGGAACTGATGATGTTTATACAGTTATAGTAATTAGGATTATTGCCTTCTGTGTTTTCACAAGTTTTTAAGCTACACATGAGTTTTAATGAGCTGCTCGTAACAGTGAGAGACAGGAGAAAGCTGCTTTTATAATCTAAATAAAAAGCATTATTATTGTGTAAATATACATAGGAAATTATGAAACATGTATACGTATTTTATAAATATAATCATTATATACAATTTAAGTTTAAACAATCAAATAAATATAAAATATAAAAATTAATAAATATATTTACTTGGGTATAAGTTTCGAGAGTTAAATTGGCCAATTTTCCAACTGTAATTACCATCGGTCTTTGTGAACGAAGCATCATAATCCATAGGGATTTGCAGTCGGTTGGTAGAAATTCGTACCAAGTACAAGAATATATATTCCGCTGAATCAATTCATTCTGTAAAAAAAACTTTAAATTACAAACAATCACATAAAAAAACTTATTGATGAAATTATGAACATTACAGATGATGAAAAAATAATGTATATAATTTTTTTTATTATATAGATAATTATAATTTTACCTTATTACATAAATAATCACCACCGCCACAATAAATACCGGTTACCCAAATACCACCGACAAAAAAAACTATAAATTTTATTAATTTGGTAAAACCGAGAGCACCAACAGAGTCCAAATTAGCATTTTGTGATAACTAGATATTTAACAAAACTTGAATTAATTAAGGGTAATTTGTAATCAAATTAATTAGATCTTGTTAAAATCACAACTCACAGTAATAAATAAATATCCTGTACAGCATATTTCTAGAGGAGTCATTATAAACTGAATTAACAACTGATAAGAAAAAATATATTCGATTTTCTGAATGAATTCTAAAGTCTTTTGATACCCCTCGATTAAATTTCTTGTTACAGACGTTCGAATTGTGTTCTTTTCACTTAAGTTTATAATTTTTGCAAATTTCTTAATTTTCTCTCTCACTAAGTCAATTTTTGCGCTCCCATGAAAAATCTAATATATTAATTAAAATTTTATTTGTCATAAGTATAATCATTAATAATTAATGATACAGTGTTAATCTACATTATAACTTACCATCATAATAAAAAGACCATCGATAAAAGCATTTCCGAGAGTGCCCAAAAAAATAACAAAGGTTTGATAAAGAAAAATTATTTCAAATACTGGTGACTCATTTGCATCAAAGGGAAATGCAGAGTCAAGAATTAGTTCTCTATTTTCCATATTATAAGTAGCAGCGGCTGTGATGGTAAAAATGACTGCGATACTGAAGTAGACACAAGATGTAAATAAAAAAAAATATCGAGAGGGTTTTAAAGCCTTCAAAATTATATTTTTCTCATTTTCAGTTTGAACTTCCTCACAATCACTGATTATTTCTCTTAAAATATTTTTTACAAACCTAAAAAATTGTACATATTCGATTAAAAAAGGAGAGTTAGCTTCGTCTAAATTATTGACTCCAGCACAAATTAAATTTTATCATTTCTAATTCAGTTTAAACAGTGCAATTTTAAGTAGGAAACTTTCACATTTGAAAAAAATACGTAATAAATAATACGTAAAAAATATTAAATAAAAAAGTCAATACCAATGTTGTTTCCGAAGAATGAGAAATTTTACGATGAAGCACATTTCACCACAAATAGTAGAAACATTACTCGTAAATAATATTATATCTTTATATCCCAGAATAACACCCCAAATTTGAAAAGTCAAAGAAAATGTAAATATTATAGTCATAATTACGTAAACAAACATATTTGACATGCCTGGCCATAAGCCAATTTTTCGAAGGATAAATTCTATCGAGTAAGGTATACTGGTTTTTTGCATTTTTATACAAACTTCTATAACATTCACTCTCCTCATTCGTGGGCTCATTGAAGACCCATTGATAACTTTTCAGAACAATCTGAAAGTATCCACGTTACTGACCTGCGCATTTATTGCTAGAAGGAAACATGATCACAAGTCTACAAAGTATAAAGTTGATGCATGAAATATAAATGAGTGCAGCTCCTGCGGTAGAAACTTTTCCCAGGTGCACATATATCAGTTATTTTAAATAGAAAAATCCATACGTGAAAATCCACTTAATCAAAATTATACAAAATAATGTTGCAATAATTACTACTGCAACGTATCGAAAAGTTGATTTATACACATTCTCATAATATACGAAGGTATTGATTTTATGTGAAAAATCACTTTCCCAATTTTCATCAAATCTCCAGGATTTGAGACCCGCTCAGGGTAATTTAATAATTCTTTCTTTCGAAATAATTATCAAATTGGACTGCGCTTTGGCAAATTTGTCTCAGGCTCGGTTCCAGGCATAAAAAGAAAAGATGAGTTTATAAAGATCTGCAAATCCTCTCTTGACTATTTTTTGATAGTATATAAGTAGTTTTCGTTTTAATCGTAAAAAATACTGTTTAAGAATAATAAATTAAATTTTCCCGCAAAAAAAAACCAAAAACTGATTTTTTCCCGCTAAGAAATTTAGAAATAATTATCGCATAAGTATTATGAAAAATTATATTTTCCGTATAGAATTGCTCTCTAAATATGAATTAGTGATGATTTCCTATTATTCATAAATTTATTCAGTAACAGATTTGTGACATATCAACGGTTCGTGTTAGAATATAACGTATCTATTAGTTCTTTAAATATTTTGCACGAATTATAAATGCTTATATTAATTATATTGCCTTTCACTGATTGTCAGTAACCCGTTTTCAGCCTATTTGAATCAGTGAAATTTCAGTGATCATTCAGAGTTTATATATATTAGCGCTTCCTTATAAAATACTTTTAATTTGAAGTATCCGAGGGAAAAATCTGGTTTAATGAAACAAAAAAAAACACAAACAAAAAACAATTGGTTTCAGGTGCCGTGTTTTATTATGCATATCGATGCCTCACTTCTCCTCCTCGGTTAATAATATACTACACTCGAGTCTCTCAAAAGTCAACTTCCCAAATCTCAAGTTCTCCCAAATTTCAAGTCAAGTTTCTCTCAAATGTCAAGTCCGTTTTTCTCAAATTCCACTTGTAACCACTGCGCACGCGTTGCGTTCGGCATCTGATTGGTTGCTATTCGCGCGCAATTTAAAATGTTAAAAATATTATATTATACACACTACGCATGCCTTTTGCATTTTTCAAAGTTTATATATTACACACGATTTTTAATGAACTGCTCGTAACAGTGAAAGAAGTGAGAAAGAAAGCATTATAATCTAAATAAAAAGCATTATTATAGCATTATTATCGTGTTAGAAATATATTTTATAAATATAATTATTATATATAATACAACCACAGAAATATGGTACAACTACTTATTTGTGGTTGCCACATCCACGATTTTGATTTACAGAACCACATGTGACTGTGGCAATTATTTAATAATAGTTTCCACACAGTTGTGGTTGTTGTGACATAATGGTGGTTGTGGCAACCAGAATCGTAGTTCTGACAATAAAAATTGTAGATGTACTATATTTTACTAATTCTGTAGTTGTCACAATTTTAGCAGCTCATTCCGTAAAGTATTGATTCCATACACTGAAAATTTCAAATAATTACCTACATTTTTAATACATTATACAAATATACATGTATAAAATATAATTAATTAGTAAATATATTTACTTGTGTGAATGTTTCGAGTGTCAAATTAGTCATATTTGCAGCTGTAATTGCAATCGGTTTTTGTGAACGAATCATCATGATCTATAGAGATCTGCAGTCAATTGGTAGAAATTCGTACCAAGTACAAGAATAAATATTGCGCTGAATCAATTCATTCTGCAAAAAAAAACTTTAAATTACAAACAATCACATAAAAAAACTTATTGATGAAATTATGAACATTATAGGTGATGAAAACATAATGTATATAATTTTCTATTAATATACATCATTATAATTTTACCTTAGTACATAAATAATCACCACCGCCAAATAAACCCCGGTTATCCAAATACCACCGACAAAAAATACTATAAATTTCATTAATTTGGTTAAGCCAACAGCACCAACAGAGTCCAGATTATTACTTTGTGACAACTAGATATATAACAAAACTTGGAATAATTAAGGGTAATTTGTAATTAAATTAATTAGATCATTTTAAAATGCCAACTCACAGTAATAAATAAATATCCTGTACAGCAGATTGATATTGGAGTCATTATAAACTGAAAGAACAACTGATAAGAAAAAATATATTCGATTTTCTGAATGAATTCTAAAGTCTTTTGATAGCTCTCGATTAAATTTCTTGTTACAGACGTTTGAATTGCGTTCTTCTCACTTAAGTTTATAATTTTTGAAAACGTCTTGATTTTATCTCTCACCATGTCAATTTTTGCGCTCCCATGAAAGATCTAATATATTAATTAAAATTTTATTTGAATCAATAATAATCATTAATATTTAATGGTACTGAGTTAAATTATGTTACAACTTACTCACCACCATAATAAACAGAGTCAAGAATTAGTTCTCTATTTTTCGTATTATAAGTAGCAGCGGCAGTGATGGTAAAAACGACTGCGATACTGAAGTAGTATATTTTTCTCATTTTCAGTTTGGGCTTCCTCACAATCACTGATTATTTCTTGTAAAATATTTTTTACGAGTCTAAAAAATTGTACATATTCGATTAAAAAAGGAGTTAGCTTCGTCTAAATTATTGACTCCAGTATAATTTGCAATTTTAACTTTCAACCTTTTATAATTGAAAAAGATGCATAATAATACGTAAAAATTAATATATAAAAAAGTTATCACCAATGTTGTTTACGCAGAATGAGGAATTTTACGATGAAATTCATTTCGCCACTAATAGGAGAAACACTGCTCGTAAATAATATTACATCTTTATATCCCAGAATAACACCCCAAATTTGAAAAGTCAACGAAAATGTAAATATTATAGTCATAATTACGTAAACAGAAATATTTGAAATGCCTGGCCATAAGCCAATTTTTTGAAGGATAAATTCTATCGAGTAAGGTATACTGGCTTTCTGCATTGTTACAGGAGATTCAAAAAAGAAAAATAATCTCAATTTATCATTATTTTGAACTAAAATTAAGTCCTGTAAATTTTGAGTCAGTCACGTCTTATTAGTATAAAAATTAAAATGATAGTATAAAATTAAAATAAAATGATTTAGCGACACACGAAAAAGACAAATGAGGCTAGTTATCTTTATATTCACAGATCTTTAAACCACTTAATTAATATACAATTTTTACATTCTCATCAGAGAAGGTATTAGATTTGTGTAAAATTTGACCCCCCCAGTTTTTGTCAAATGTCCACGTTTTGGGACCCCCTGAACCTGAAAAAAATATTTTTACGAATGTGTGTGTGTGTGTGTGTGTACTTCTGTCTGTCTGTCTGTCTGTAGATTTTTAGTTTGTGAGCACGATAACTTTCAAAATAATTGACCGATTGGATTTGCCTTTGGTATACTCTTTTAGTGTCCCAAAATGAAGGTCAAGTTCGTTGGCCAGCCATTTTGCATAAAAATTCAAAAAGTTGGAGCATTTTGAAAAATAAATTGTATACAGTATATTATTAAAAAATTACCTTATTTCGCAAATAGTCACCGCCATAACAATATACACCAGCCATATATAGCATAGCGATGAAAAATAACGAAAATTTTATTATTTTTTTAATATCCACCTGTTCCAAATTATTACCACGTGTCACCTGTGCAAAAAAATTTCATTCATCAATGAATTATTAAAAAGTAATATGCTCTTTCATTGAAAGTATATTCTCAAAATAAATTTGAAAGAACGAGAGACTTGATTACTCACAGTAATAAACAAAAATCCTGTAGCACAGATATCTAATGTACTCACAATAATCTGCAGAAAAAACTGATAGGAATATATGAATTCTACCACCTCTTGGTATTTATCAATTAAATTTCTTGTTGCAGACATCTGAATTGCGATTTTTCCGTGTAAGCTTACAATTTTAGAAAATCTCTTGATTTCCTCCAGAACGATATCAATTTTCGCACACGCGTGCAATATCTAAATTACAATAAGTAATTATGTTTTTATTTATGTTATATTAATCATAGTAAATTATATAATTTATATTACAATTTATATAAAAAGAAAGATTGAGAAAGACGTAAAGTTTGTAAAAAAATATTTTTTTCATTTTCTGTTTGAACTTCCTGACAATCACTGATTGTATTACTCAAAACATCTACCACATGCCTAAATAATTAGACGGAAAAATGATAAATAATAATTATTCAATGTAAATTAGAATGTACAATATGAATGTCACGTAATAAAATCTTTTTTAGTACCAATGTTTTTTCCACATAATGAGGAATTTTATGAAGAAGTTCAACTCCGCAAGAATAGAAGCAATGCTACTCATCAACAATATTATATTTCTATACTATACACCAGAGCAGCATCCCAAAATTGAAAAGTTAAAGAAATTGTAAAAGATACAAATATGATTAACACAGAAATATGGGAAACTCCTGGCCATATGCCAATTTTTCGCAGGATAAATTCTATCCAGTAACGTATAGTGGTTTTTGTATTCTGCATTTTATGACGTTTCAATTAAAAAATTTAAAAAAAATTGTTTATCATATCAGTTCACTTTTCTCTTTAATGTCTCCTTCAAGACTCATTGATCAATTTTTTGAACAATGCTATAAAAATTCTGACTGAATACTGACTTGCACATGGTCAAATGATCACCATCTCACAAATAACGCAGTTGATGTATGAAATATAAATAAGGAATACAGCTTCTGCGCAAGTTTAATAAACTTTTTTTTAGAACCTTACATGGCTTATCATTTGCAAAATTTAATACATTCCATACATAGTTGATGAGTATATATATTTTTAATGATGAAATCCATACACATTTCCTGTTCTACGTACTCTTATCTGTAGAATTCCGTGAAAGACAGATATATTTCATATGTTCTTCAAGAAATTCAAGAATTTAAAGTTTTAAGTGATTTATACCGATTTCAAATAGTGTTGAGTTTGAGCGACAAATACGAGAAATGATCAATAATGAGAACAATTAATTCTCATTTTTACGAATGAGTCTGACTGCCTATTTATCTGTCTGAATTTTCTTGAAAAATCGAAAATTCAAATTTTGAGAAAAATAATGCGAGATACAACGAGCAAATTATAACAAACGTATATAATTATTTATTTTAAAAAGATCAACACATCGTGAAAAATATTCTTAGAAAATTTTTAAAATTCAATTTCCTCGCAAAAAAAATTGAGATACGAGAAAATATTACAAAAAATAGAGACAAACGCGAAGCGAGAATTCCTAAAGGTCAATTCCCAAAAAAATTCCTAAAGGTCAATAGAACCTTAAGTAAACTAGATCTCCTCTTCATTTAAAACTAACGTAATTAAAAAAAAAGTATATTACAGCGATAAAAGTTTTTAAGCGAGTATAAGCGCGCGAAGCGCGTAAGTGGCTCAAAAAGGGTACAAGCGCGCATGCGTCCCAAAAGGCACAAGTGCGCAAAGCGCGATGTACTCTATTGTGTGAAATTCGCAGATTTTTTTGTTTAAAATCTCATCTTACTTATACGTATAAGAATGAATTCCAATCGAAAATTATTTTTCATAAAGTAATTAATTTGCATAAAACAATTTTTTGCTTTGACATTATTTTTGTTACTTAAATTGTTTAAGCAAAAATGTTGAAAATTCGATTTTATGAAATATAATTTTCTAACCATAAAGATTGTTATTATAAATGAGTACAATAACTTTTTATAGGATTTTTTAACTGTACAAACTGTTTTATTAACATTTATTCGTATTTGGCGTTGTTTGTGAGAAAAATGCAAATATTCGATTTAATGAAACAAAATCTGTCCAAAAAAGTTATTTATTTATTTATTTAATTATTCTTCAAATACAAATTCAACAAAAAATTGTCAAACAATAAAATTGTTTTTTTTTTTTTTTTTTTTTTTTTTTTGAGAAAAACGAGTATAAATGTTGTCAGAAAAACCGCCACCATTTTGTTAATTTTAAACATTTTCTAAATTTTGTGATGGATTTTGAAAAAAAGCGATAAACGTTAACATGCGCTACCAGTAGGAAAAAATCTTGAATATCTCAATTATTACTAAATCTCTTATGTATTTTTTTTCGAAAATTAATGATTTAACCTTTTTCGAGCAGAAAAATATTTATCCAGATATTTATAAATATTTATCCATGATAATGATACTTGACGATATTTGCATAGCTATAATATATTTGTAATCAGCGCATCAAAATACATTACCATACAAAGTTTTTAAAAAAATGGGATATTTTCCATAAGTTTATCTTTAAAAATTTGTTTTTCTCTGCATTATAAGAAATCATATATAGATATATATTCTATTTTTATCATCTAAGATTGCATGTGCACTTCCCTCTTGCGTAAAAAGTTTCTCGAGCTTTGCATATAATTTATGCATATAAAGATTATAAAGTCGCTGAGCAAGCTAAGTTCAAGTGGTGAAATCTATACACGTCTTCTTTTTTTTCTCATCTATCATGCAAAACTCTATGAAAAAGAAATGAGTCAATTTCCCTGTTATTTTCAAAGAATCGAGCATGCGCACAATGTGATGCAATTGAACAGTCTCTCTTAAGTATTAGACTTGAAAAGACGTAAACATTTCTTTTTATCGGAAAATGTAATGTTCATCTCTATGCAGTGAAAATTCTTTTATAAAAGAATTTTTACTGCATAGGTTTTTGTCTATAAAATCTGCAAAAAAAAAAGGGAAGTAAAAACTGAGGTAAAAACGAACTCTATATTTTTAGGTCAACGATTTTAACGTGTATTTTAAGCATCTATTTTCATGTGTATAAATTATGTAATATATATTATAGTAAAAAATTATTTTTTGCATAATATAATTGACAATGACAATACACTCTCTATTCTTATAGCGAGAAAGCTTGCGTGTACATTTCCCCCTTGCATCAATCAAATATTCCCAGCAAAGAAAAGTTTCTTCGCGATTTTCATGTAAGTCCAATGATTTATGCACTCAATTCATTGACGAAGGTTTTTTTCAGTATTGTAGACAAGACAATTTATGCAATTCTCTTTTTTCCATGACATCTTCAGTCTGCTTTTATGCTTGAACAATGTTATAAGAATGCAATTGAATGCAATAGTGTTGAAAAAATAAATATAATGAAAAATAAACTTAAAACTCAAACAGTGATAGGTCTATTACAAAAATTACCTGTAATTATTAATTATAAAATATTTTTATAATATTAATTGATTATTATTTAATAAGGATCTTGATTTACCTGATATAACTCAGAGCAATTGTCCCTGTAAATGACTTTTTCTCATACACTCGTGTTCCACAGGTTGCGTTCGACAGGGACACTGCTCCTCAATGAAACTTAAAAAAAGAATCAAAATAAAGATGTACGTAAAAACTTAGAAAATATGTTATAGAAATATGTTTATATTTTAATAAAAACTTTTCAATTGTACTTGATTGAAGTATTCGTTTAAAACGTTTCCAGTACTTGAATTATTTGAATTCAAATAAACCGCGTTCAGAGGAAAGCCGAGAGGTTGCGAAGGTAGCCGACTTTTGCCGATTCGACCAATTTGACAGATTCATTATTTGTTTGACAATTGACGTTCCAAAGGTCGAAACCGTCCAAAACGGTTGAAACACAAAGGTGCCAAAATAATTTTGTAGGTTATATTCTCTTTAAATTTGGTTGCATTTTTTTCTTTCTGAAGTGAATTATAAAGTTAATGTTTGACACAATTCGTTGAACCTATTCGAATGTTACTTGGAACGAATGTTATAACAACAATATACAAAAATCATTGATTGATTTCCCGTATACTTATACGTTTTATAATGTCAGACAACATCAGTCAATCAGAGTTGATTGCTCTCCATGCATTTGGTAATGAGGTAAGATTTTTTTATATTAATCGTAATTCTAGTTATTTTCAAAACATTGCATATTATTCTTTTAAAGTTACTCAAATTTTCTGCAATATTAAATTGACCTACTTTACCTACACAAAAGGATTTTCCTACAATATTTAGCAATTCACATTTAATCGATTTTACAAAAACAAATAAAGGTATTAATTTTCATTTTTTTCCATTTCATCAACAGGAAGATTCAATGTTGGATGCTATAAACAGCATAACTTCCGAAAACGATTTCGATTACCTTCAAAAATGTGTGAGTAGTCTCGAAAGCAAGGATTCAGGAGTGATTCTTTCCCCCGATCATGTCAGCGTTTCAAGTTCAGATTTACATTTAGAAAATCTCGATGACGTTTACAAAAACACTAGCCATGACTTTCATAATGTAGACATGAGATTCGTGAAAGGAAAAAACGTATTTCTAGACTCGAAAATTGCAGACGAAGATCATTCTAAAAGAAAAGAAGATACGAATTCTGGAAACGATTCTGAAGTCTCACTTAGCATGCACGAGGAATCAAATGGCATTCTGGAATACGTTGTAAATCCCGAAAATGTTATCAATTACCACCTTCTTGATACTTCGCCGATGACTGCTAACTTCGAGAACTTTGAGGATTCAAAATTCCTAGGAACTATTGAAGAATCTCTAGATAAGAGTTCCACTTTAGAAGATTACAGTATTATTCCCTCGTCTAGTGAATCTTATTTTGAAAACAAAAAGTCTCTAAGTCTCGAATCCAACTCCAAAGAAACGGATACTAAAAATGACACCATTGAAAATTACATCACTGAAAAGAAAACAAAAGAAACAAGTAAGAAGAGACTAAACAAAAATTCAGAGTTGAAGGTTTGTTCGCAATGTCCCATGACTTTTAAGTATAAGAGACATTTTGATAGACATATGGAAGGACATGAGAAGAATAATTGCTCTCATTGTAATGCCAAATTCGCAAGGCGAAAACACCTTGATGTTCATCTTTATAGAATTCATGGAGAAAGAACTAATAACCGATATCCTCATTCCTGTGATATCTGCTTACGTAACTTTCCAAAGAAAATTCTCCTCAATCGTCACAGAGCTAAACATCATTTTGAGAATGGTAAAGTTTGTTCTGAATGTGGAGACATCGTTAAAACTGATGCAGAAATTCAACAACATAAGCTCAAGCATGAGAAGGAAAAACAATTCAAGTGTATGAGATGCTCTCAATCTTTTAGTACTGAGCAAACTTTCCAAAGCCATATTCAAAACCATGATAATTATAAATGTTCCAAATGCGAAGCCTCTTTTGCTTCCAAAAAAACTTTCAGCAAGCATTTTAGACTAGCTCATTCGACAAAAGTTCAAGATATAAAATCTATGAAGGATGGTAATTATTTTAAGATTATTTTATATTCAAGTTTTCTCACGTTGTTTACAACTTTTTTGATTTTAACCATTCTTTTCATTAAACCATTTCAGGTCTCTACTTTTGTACCGATTGTTGTCAAAGTTTTATGAAAAAGAGCAGCTATTGCCGTCATTTAGAAACAGCAATACATTTAAACAAAGTTAATCAACAAGCACCTGTAAATGCTTCATTTACGTGTCCCGTTTGCAAGAAAATATTGACAACACGACAAGCTTATGTTCAACACATTAGGCGAGTTCACAGAGGAGATAAAAAATTCGTATGTGATACGAATTCTTGTTCCTTTCAATGTGCGTATAAAAGTGACTTGGAGAGACACAAACAACTTCACGTTGAAGAGCGCAATGTCGTTTGCGAATATTGTGGAAAAGCTTTCACTAGCATCAGTATTCTCAAAGATCATATTCTCTACGTGCATAATAAAGAAAGGCAATTTGTCTGCGAAGAATGCGGCAAATCTTTTAAGAGAAATAGTCTGTTAAATCGTCACAAACTTTCTCATCAACAACTTCGACCTTACGCTTGTGAACAATGTGCCGCTGCTTTCAAAAGATCTCATCACCTTACGAGACACATGGAAAGTTGCCACAGGCTCACTTTGGAAAAGAAAAGAAAAGTAAAATTTAACCATTTTTAGAACGTAATATTGAATTCAGACTCACACTGTTGATACTTTTTGGCATTTTAGATATTAATTTCTTTTTAAAAATTGTAACAGGTCGTGAAGCTGATGAAAACAGAAGACGGTGATCTCATTCCAGTACCTGATCAGTTTCAGAAGACGAGGCTTAAGAAATTGAAAGTGCAAAATGAGATTCGCCCAAATTTGAAAACGGAAAAGGAATCAAATTCAGAAGCTCATACTTCATTGAATCAAGATTCTTTGAATTCTCTTTCGTTTATCGAAAATCCCAGCATTTCAATAGAAATACCTAGCAATTCACTCCAAACTGAAGCTTCATCTCAAGTACTTTCTCTAGTCGATATTAATTCGGGTAAAGTAGTAACTGTTGAATACAATAATCAGGATTCGTTACCGATTGATGATATTGTCAGTCAGTTTGAAGAAAATTGTAACGAGATGTTAGATCTTCCTGGCTACCAGGACTTAGAATTCCAAAATGAAATTCTCAACAGAGATCAAAGCTACTACGATCATGCGAATTACTCTGAATTGCAATTGGAAGACGTGGAGGAAAGCTCATTACTTTTGAATTCCAGTAATGGTAAAATAGATTCTCTTCCCATAGACAATTATTTAACGCAGCCTTTTCCTTCGTTTTTGAATTTATAAAGTTGTTAATATTAAATTGAAACTAGTACAAATTGCAAAGTTGTAACTATTATTAAATTTAAATAAGTTCGAAAATTATGCAAAGTTAATAAATGTTGTAATAATGTAATTAGTTTTTTTTTTTCATTTAAACTTTCATTTTGGGAAAAATGGCGTTTAAATTGGAAGTCGATTTTCCTCTGGTTAAAATATATTAAATTTATTTCAACACTCCCTTCACAACGTCTGAAATACGCATGGAATGTTGGAACTTAACAAGAAAAATTTCTCACAAAAAGCTAACACAACCAGAGAAAATGTGAAGTGAATATTAAACAGAAAACATTCAACAGTCTTTGATCTAGTTTCTTAAATATTAAAATGCAGCATTGGACCAAGTTTCATCCTTATGATCAATAGGAAATTCTAGTTACGTCTAAATAGTAAATTAACTACTTGGAGTCAGTAATCTTTACACCTGTACAATACCAATATACAATTTTCACGCTATAATGCGAGATTAACGTGTGATAAAATTAGAAAACGTAGAAATCGTAAATGGACAGACTGATAACCGTAGATTTATTTTGAATCGACAAACGAGGCCTTCATCTCATTTAATGTTATATTTTAAATCAACTCAGGATATTAATTTGTATGCTATCACTCCTACCGCTACGGCGATTGTTCCACCAATAATGCTCCAAGCAATCGTGGTTGACTTTAATTGGTTTTCCTTCTTTGTGGTTTTATCATTTTTAATTTGCTTTTTGGTTCCGAGCATTTTTCGATACATATTCTTTTCCTTGTCAGCATCTTTTGCGGTTTTCGCTTTTAAAATCGTCAACTCCTGTTGAATCGCTTTATTCTGGGGATCTAATTTCTGTAGTTGTAAAAAAGTCGTCAAGGCTCTCAAATGCTCCCCTTTTGAATGCAGAATTTTACCTATAAAATAAAAACAAAAAAAAAACATTTAAGATAAATTATTAATATTATTTTGTAGTACGAGGTCAATTACAATACAAACTTCAAGCACCTTTTCTGAAAAGAGCCTTTATATTTTGTGGCTGACAGCCAAGCACGTTTTCCACACTTTTGAGTGCAGCTTCATAGGCTTCTGTTTTTAATTGTGCTGCTGCTAAATTATTGTATACAGTTAACTTGTCTTCTAACAACATTTGCAATTCTGCATCAGATTCGGTTTCCTGAACAGCATCCTCACCAATAGTTCCACTTTTTGACGGAGATAAGAAATCCAGTGCTCTACGGTAACACTGAATTGCAAGAGTCGGTTCACTTCGTGTAAACCACCAATTTCCACGTTCTCGTTTCTTATTTCTTTAAAATAAAAGTGCATTTTAAAGGCATGCTGGCATATGATACTTTACCATAAGAGCATAATACAAAAGACTTATCAGCTTTTTATCATAAATAACAATTACCCTATTTCTTTCTTTTGCTTAACTGCAAGAGTCTCGATTTCTGGTTCATATTCTACGGCCTTCAACTCCACAGTGTACCAAAGTGTAACATCTGAAGGAATTTTTGGTTTGTCTCCTAAAGTTCCATACGCAAATCTGGAAGCAACTTCAACTTCTGCTTCTTCACCAACGTCCATTAAAGCCACCGCCAGATCCAAGCCCTGTAAATAAAAATTGAAATCAACTTCATATTGATATCATAAAAAATTATAATAATTATGTTCTAAATATCATTACGGTTAAAACTTAAAGTACAAAATTTAAAATAATACCTGAATAACTTCGACATCTCCCAATTGAAAAGTAACTTCTTCGTGTTCTTCAACAACGGTTCCATCTTCAAGTTTGCCAATAATTTTTGCCTTGCAAATATCTCCTCTGTTAGGCCGCGTATTTGCTTCTCCTGATTTTAAAACTTTTTTCTTTAACTGCCCATTTCCCAAGATATCTGTCCAATCATTACTCGCAGGGTTTTCCAAATTTGCTTTCGTCAACGGATCTTCCGAGTTCACATCAGAGGTTTGCTCGTTTTTAATAAAACCGGCCTGCGACACTCCAGCTTCTAATTTTTCTTCGGCCATGTTGTTTAAAATATCATTATATTAAGCTCCTGAAAAAAAGGAAGAATATTTTACGATACGATCATGAAAATTGTTGTGAAAACTTCCTTAAATTTTCAGAATCTTACAAATTAATACGAGTAACAATTAGACTAAAACTTAAATTTACAGAGAGAAATCGAAGCCAATCCTAAGTGAATTTTGAGAAGAATAAATCCAGGATCTCAATTACTAAACTGTGGTAATAAACAGATATAAAATAGCTATAAATAAACATATTGTACAAGAAATGATAACGAGCTTGAAGTGTGAGATATAATTTTTAGAAGAATCTTATAAAAAACATAAGAAATTGCTTACTAGCGATAAAAACTATTTATTTCGAATATGAATATTGAATATGAATTAGAAATAAGTTAATATATAAAATAATTCTAGACCATTCTAGACTTCTGAAAACTGTATGTATGTAAAAAAAAGTCCATTAAAAATTGCTGATTCATTTAATTAAAATTAGGCTATAACAAACGTCTGCGTCTGCATCAATAAATAACAATAAAAAAGTTCTCCTTCTACTCTTACCTAATTGTTTTCCGAAATGCAGTTTTTTTTATCAAAAATCAGACACACTCTTAATGATTTCAAGTTTTAATCAGTTGCTACGCGTGTAACCGACCGGTAGAGGTTAGGATTCTAATTGAAAATTATCATCCTTGTCATCCTTGTCATCCTTGACTTGACACTGTGATATGTAATATATATGACCAGTAAAGTAAGAAAACTAAAATTTTTTCTATTTTACAATAAATATATGTTATATATCCTAAATAATATTTCGATAATACATATATATTTTGTGATGAGGTTGAAGGGGTTGAAGGATGAATTTGGGAAAAATTAAATAGACGGTGACGGCGCTGTGTGACAAAAACAAAACACTCCGGCTTTTCAAAAGCGCAAATTTTTTCAAATTTTGTAGCCATTAAAAAGATTAAATTGACTGAGAGATGAGAGGATGATTCTATCCTTTGAATTAAAATATTAGTCTTCTTATATAAGCCTTTTAGAATAAATTTATAACATTATTTATTCCTCCCAGAGTATAGTTCAAGCAAAATATTTCTTTGGTACTAATATCTTTTTGGTTCAAGGATCAGAAATATGAAATTCCGTGCTGTAGAAACCGGTTTAAAATTTTAAAAACTATTTTTTTTATTTGGCTGACTATACCTTGTTAGAACTTGTTATAACAAAGCTACAAAACCTATGGTATATCATATATATACGTGGCGCATACATACCTGGCAACCCAGGTACAAAGCGCAGTCCAAGCAGCCAATCACAGTTTACCACATTTCGTACAACTGGAGATATATATATATATTTATATGTATATGACCACTTGATTGCTCCAAACTGCTCCTTCTGTTCTGTTCCTTTCACATTTGAACTCTTAAACAGTTAGCAGTGCAGACGTTATCTCCCCAGGTCCAAAGGCAAAACTTTTATACAAAAAATTAAAAACTACAAATTTCAATATGAGGAGGATTTGTTTACTTTTCGCCTTAGTAGCTGTTGTTTCCTGCTCCAAAAGCGTCCAAGACAAAGCTGCCAAGGGACCCAAAGTTACCGACAAGGTAAATTCCATTTCTATATTATTTTATTTAAATTTTTAAACATTCATTCTCATTTTTTAAATCTCTCTTCGCGATTCTGTAGCCTATGTGATTTTTAAGTATTTTTAACAATCGGAAGAAGATTTTATTTTGGAGCATTTATAAACAATTTTTTATGTATTTTGTTGTACTAATTAATAATTAATACTGGTACCTGCTGGTACTATATTGAAATATAACAAAAGAGTTAAAAATGAAATATGTATAACTGTCAATTGAGTGATTTCAAGTAGAATTACTTGAAATTCAAAAAAACAAGTAAACAGATTTAAAAATATATACAGTGGTGCGAATAAAGTCTCTAGTTTTAACCTCAAAATTCAATGCCATGTATCCAATTATCATAAAATTTAGTAATATTTGTATATAAAGTAAACGGCTTCAAGAATGTTTGGTTTGATTTTTATTATTTTCCATTGATTTATAATACGATTGGAAAATTATTTCTCTCATGAGAAAATAAAACTATAAAACATTTGGACATTCGCCAATTTTTCCATATTTCAGTCTCACGTCTACAGGTTCTTTGTTCTTTTGAGTTCTTCGTCCTCTTTATTCCAATTCTTTATTCTTGAATTTAAAAAAAGATAAAGATAATAATCACTGATCTCTATAATACACTGGATAGTGTACTGCTGTGGCCAACTAGCCGCTAATGTGGCACCAATTGAATGTAGTGGCGGCCATATTTACTGAGGATTTTTGTGCGTTATTGGCGGCAATTTTCAAATGATGTTGATACATAAGTCGTGTAATAAAAGTAAATATGTTTAGAGAAAAAAATAGTAATATCAAAATTATGCCCGAAAAACTCAAAAATGCAAGAATAATGTGCAACCATCTAAAATAAAAACATTAAAAAAAAATGTAGGACAAGAAGGACCTTAAGATATAGGAAGAAGGATTTTGTGTCGATTTTATTGTATATTGTAATAAATGTGAATACAGCGATGTAAATAATAAAATTTAGTCTTGAAAGTTATCAGTTATCAACAAAGTTATGAACAAAGTTATCCAGTCCCATATTTTCTATCCAATATACATATGCTGTTCCGGAGACTTTGGAAACCTGAATTGTATACATATATGTATATATCGTTACAAAATATAATATGTTCAGTTTTAATTTTGTTCTGCAGAAATTATATTTCATCGGTATAATAAAATAACAAAACAATCTGAAACTACTAATATAGGGTTATAATTACATAAACATATAACATAACCTAAAAGCATATAATACTGTATTTGTTCGAGTACTTACATGTGTAAAGATCTCAATCCTTCTTGTGATTCCTCACCACAATATACGCACATCTCGCAACCAAGTTTTCACTTTATAAAAATAATATTATTGATACATAAATAAAAATCACATTAAAGACAAGTTTGCCTTCGGGTAGAAGCGTCAGAAACACACATGTAATTCCACTTCAGACAAACATATCGTATCAACATCATTTGAAAATTGCCGCCAGTAACGCACAAAAATCCTCAGTAAAGATGGCCGCCACTACATTCAATTGGTGCCATTTTCAGAACTATAGATCCACTATCCAGTGTATTATAGAGATCAGTGATAATAATACCCTTTTTACATCTTAAAGGCTTGCATGTACATAAAATTAATGTTTCTCTGAAAATCGATGGAAAGATTTAATTGAATCATTGAACTGTTGAAGAATTAGAAAATTTAATTATTAACGCAGGTATGGTTCGATATCGAAATCGGAGGAGAGAGTGCAGGAAGAATAGAGATCGGTGTTTTCGGAAAGACTGTTCCTAAGACTGCAGAAAACTTCGTAGAGCTTGCGAAAAAACCTAAAGGTGAAGGATACAAGGGAAGCAAATTTCACAGAGTTATCAGAGAATTCATGATTCAAGGTGGAGACTTCACTAAGGGAGATGGTACTGGAGGTAAAAAAACTATTATTTGATATCAAATGTGTGATATCGAAAGCAGTAATTCTTATAACTAACAAAATTTGTTTATTTTTTAACAGGTCGCAGCATCTACGGAGAGAGATTTGAAGATGAGAACTTTAAACTTAAGCACTATGGAGCTGGTTGGTTGTCCATGGCAAATGCTGGAAAAGATACGAATGGTTCTCAATTTTTCATCACTGTTAAACAAACTCCATGGCTCGATGGTAGACATGTCGTTTTTGGAAAAGTCATCAAAGGAATGGTAACTTTTTCAACCAAATAAATAATTATTTCAACTTTTAAAATGGACTTGATTTTAAACAATTATTTTTTTTGTTTCAGAGTGTTGTTAAAAAAATTGAAAAAACAAGCACAGACGGTCGAGACAAGCCAACAAAGGATGTTGTGATTGTTGACTGTGGTGCTGAAAAAGTCGACGTCCCATTCGGTGTATTAAAAGAGGATGCAACTGAATAAAAATAGTATCAAAATAATCAAGAAAGTTTACATATAGCTCAAAAAACCTACATACGATGTATGCAGTGCTATTCAGTGTAATTTGATCATATACGTGGGTTCTATCTACGTTGGTCGATACTGTATAAATAAGTTTCTTTTTATATCGAATCTTGCATTTATAAACGCTATTAATAAATTTAATTTGTTTATAAATAAAACTATCTACAATTTCTTTCATCCTTTTTTTCCCTAAAGTAATGTTACTTTTATAAATAACTCTCAAGAATAATAAAAATGTATGTTGAATGATAATTTTATGGATTGTGAAAGCTCATTTTAAATAAGCGCGGGAAACTGACCATTTTCCATTTTGGGATTGGCAACACTGCACATTCTGAGAATTCTGGCCTTTAAAGTTTAAATAGAGTTTGTTGGCGGGAAACGACAAAAGACAAAATGTTTCAATAAACAATAATATCAAAGGAGAAATAACATTAAGATATTTATTTACAGAGCTACCTGTATTATTTAAGTATTTGTTATAATAAATAATATTAACAACAATAAGAAATGCCGGTAAGGTAGGGACATTGCTCTTAATAATTTAATTTGATTTTGAATCGCGCGCGTAAAATTTTAATCAATGGGAGAAATTCTCCAGCGGTAAGCCAAAATAATGCGCGCGCTTGAGAGCACTGGATGTCTGGGTAGGGATTGGATAACTTTTTTTGCAAAAAAAAAATTTCTATACAGAAACAGAATTAGTTAAATAACGGTTAACAAGTATGCTCCTAGAGTTTATACGCTACTGCGGCAAAAACTGCTGCGCTTTACTCTTTAGACATTCAGTTATTTCAGTTTCAGAGTTCAGGAAAATGTGTGACGCAATAATGCCACGCTGGCACTCAGTACACACGGTCTAGGTCTAGTCTAGCAGATAGCAGTATGTCATGTATCTTTGAGTATCTTGTATGTACTATCATGGCTTATCTAAAAATCGTTGCGGGAGCATAGTGTATAGTGGCGTCAAAAATTGTTTACCTGCACTGCATACTGGTCGCTCTAACCTAGGGAGATAAAAATTTGAACATTTTTTGATACTAGCTGATCAAAAACGCTACACTGTTACAGTTCCGTCAAGTTCCGTGAACTCTGAAGAATGTTCCGGACCGGTTTTCGAAGAAACATTTAAATGCTGGTTCGTGGGTTCGAGACTTCGTGGCTTTGGGAGGGGCATAGAGGGGCAACAAAACTGCTTTCCATCGTTCGTGCCATCCACCACGATCAGCACGGCCTACCCGTAGCTGGATAGCCTGGACTGGATAGTGAAGTTGAGTCTTGTCTGGTCTTGTCTTGCTCATCTTGTCGACCAAGTCCAACATTAGAATTGCTCGCGTTCGCGGAGCTTTGCTCGGGGTCAAAGTCAGTTGATTTTCAAGTACCCGAGTTCATGGAGTTTATGTGAAACATACCAACTATCTGGTACGTGTTGTGGTAAAACGCAAAACGAACTCTTATTTACAAGAGGGAGAGAGCAAGGCTCAAATATGACGTCCCCAACTGCGGATATGAGTTTGATGGAGCTGTTCTTTGACAGAGAAAACCCTCTCTTAAAGGGCGAAATTAAGGATGAAAGCTTCATTGACGAAAATTATGGAGAGGATAGTATCGCAGTAAGTGGTTCTCCATTTTTTCCCAGAATCCAGCTAAAACGGTATTCCCAAGATGATAAATATCAGCATGGCTGATTTTTGTACAATCATTTATATATATACATATATAGGTATATAAATGAGAGAATAATGTGCAATGTTATAGAATGTTAGGATTATAGGATGCATTAGACAAAATTAAATTAAGTTTCATTTCTTTCTTTTTGATAAAAAACAAAATTGTGAATGTATATTGGAAAAAAGTTGAACCACGGTTCATTTTGAACGCGATATTCAACTTGAATGCAATTCAATTGTTACTATAATTATAAGAATGAAGGTGTTTCAAGCTTAAAATTGATGAAAATTGACTGAAAGTTGAAACCTTATGTTTTTTTATGTTTAGGTCAAAAGTTCAAGTTTATATAAGCTACACTACTTACAGAATAAAAACAATACGATCTATTTGTCAAGTTATGTTCTTTTTTTTTCAAAGTTAATATTTATAAAAATTTGTTACTGAAGAGTAGACATTAATATAAATAGTTAAAAGAGTAGGACAACCGAGTATAACATCATTCAATATGGTTGCGCTTATTGCAGTCGAGCACGCGGCATGCTTATGCCATATGTTAGCTGTGTTAGCTTTTAAAGATGCTTTGCGGTGTACTCAGATATCAAATGATTGATAAGTCATGAGATAGTTCAATCGAATGAAAAATTTGGATGCTTTATAAATACCTGAAAAATATTCATTTTTTATTGATTACCGGTAAAGGATTAGTCATATAATCTTCATAGTTATTTACTTTCGATTAATGTCTTTTATGTAAATCCCAATGCATACCCAATGATGGCTGAAAAATTCTGAACGTTCAAATGAACGAATTTTTGCGTTAATAATTGTATTACAAACTAGAAACATTTTTAAAATATTAAATCATTTGCATTGAAAATAATTCTGTATGAAAGAAAATTGTAAGTCTATGTGTCTATGTTATTTTTAGTCGGAAAAATATTTCTAAATAAAATAGAATTGGGAAATATATTTTGTTCATTTGAACGTTCAAAACTTTTGGTATATACCCAATGAGCACACTAGAGTGGCCCAAAAAAAAACACCAACTTTTAAAAAGTTCAGGTGCTCTTAGATATTTCTGTTCCAAATAAAATTTAGTGCTCCCTAAATGGCGTTAAGCTTTAATAGAGCGTATCTTGGAAACTATTAGAGATATGTAGGTCTCTGAATTCGTCTTGATTTCCTCTAGATTCTAAGATAATTAAATTTAGAAAACTTTATAATTAATAGTCAATATACATACATTATCTGTTTAAATTACATTCAATAATAAAAACATGTGAAAAAAAATATGTTTTGGATTTTTGAATGTTATATTTTCAATTCATCAACATCTCATGAGGCTTCTTAGGTTAGACGTAAAAATTAAATAAACAAATATTGAAATATTATATTATATTATTGAAATTAAATAAATTATCTTAGAATATAGAGGAAATCAAGACGAATTCAGAGACCTATGTATATTTAAAATCATTTATTTCGAATAGTTTCTAAGATACACTCTATTAAAGCTTTAACGACGTTTAGATAACGACTAAATATACTCCGATTTGGTTCAAATTTATAGAGTGATATTTTTTCATGATTTGGAATCGAAATATCCAAGAGCATCTGAACTTTTTAAAAGCCCACGATATTTGAAACATTCCAAAAACGTTTCGAATATCGTGTGCCCACTGGGTAAGAAATGTGGATGCGTATTTTCGTATTTTGAAAAAGTGTATCATTTTTGATTACTTCACTCTTAAAATTCAATTAAATTCAAATTATGACATCCAATTTGTGTTTGTGTATACATTATTGATCTTTTGAAGTTGAAACATTATTTTGAATTGTAAATGATTCGAATTCAGCACAGTGTTAGCAGGTGTTAGTATTTCATCGTAAAATAATTTTTAAAAAAACATCTAATCACCATAACTTTATAGCATTGGGTCATTATTATGATAATTCTTACTGTGAATCTTATATCAATTGAATTCTAAAGCATTTATTCGATGCCAGAAATTCATGTGAGAAGAATATTACCAGCCACTTTTATGTTAGTCGTATAACGGTACATCTTACAGACTTTGGACATGAGCTGTCCGAAGCATTTTTTCTAGAGATCACTAATATACCTATCAAGAAAAACATGGAAAGAATAAAATTCTTCTGATTTTTAAAATTTAGTTATCTAAAGAATTTTGAAAAAGGTTTACAAATTTTTGTAAATAAAAAAAATATAATGAGAAAAATTCTACCATTTTTTAAAATTCAGTTTTCCATTGAGCAACGTTTAAAATAATTTTAAATTAATTCAGTACGTGCCTATTGTCTGATAGTCAGCTTTATTCAAGCACTTAGAAGAATTCTCTGTCATCTTGTAAATGCCTAACTCTTTTTTAGGTCATTAAAAGATTGCATCCGCTCAGTCACGCTCAGTACCAAAACAGACAATAGCAATAACAATGTTCATATGTCCAAAATCAGCAATATATAATATATAATTATATATGTATATATGTATAGCAAAAAGAGAAAGTTATTAGGTATATACAAGATATTAAATTGAGTTACATTAAATAAAGTGAAATTTTCACTTTGCTACAGTTTCAATTACTCTTTGAGCTTAATCAGCATATTTTTGGTTAGTAGGTCGGTGTGGAAGTTGGGTGTTGCAGTTTCTTAAAAGGAAATATATACTTTATACTCAAGATATAATAATGTTATTTATTGTTAAAATTGCATTTGTATCAAATTATTATAAAAAATTAATGATGAGAGTGTAAATTTTGAAACCACATCATTCACTCTGTTATACACATATAAAAAAATCCCAAAACAAACAGAAACACCGTAGTTTCAACGTGGACAGGTTATTGTCATCAAGATTATTGTTATAAACAATAAACTCGAAATTTCAACATTGTGTAAACTGTGTTTAAATCTCAGCAGAAGCAAATTCTAGCATGGCATTGGATCATTGGATACTTCCCAATTGGCGTATGCCTTATGTTATTATTGAGCAAATTGCGCGGTCCAAGTAAAAGCAGTGAAAGGTATTTGGGGAAGAGAGGTGATCCCACCACTATTAATTGCCTGAGGATACACAACCAATTTGCTCTTGTTCATATCCAGAGCACAGTTATATGCTATATATGTATATAAATATTACTCATGAGTTCAAAACTGAATGTTAGCCGAATCATTCCCCATATTGAAATTGACCTAAATAAATTATTGCCATTCACTTTGCGAAAATAGCTGTACAATGCAAATATTAGTTTTACGTCATCTTTATTCACAAATAAATCAGGGAGATCACTAAATGCAAAGAAAAAATTTCACGGACAGTTAAAAATTTTAAGTCACTAAAAAAACTTGAGCGCGCCTTTGTCAATCATTTATGTTTATGATTATTTTTAAATATCTTATGTTAAACTATCTTAACCTTCAATAATTTAATTTTAGTCTCAAAAATAGTCCTGATATAAAAACTGCTTTTATAAATTTGAAGTTTCGAAGTGAGTGTATAGTTTTAAGGATTTATTCAGGGCCGTGCGCAGGAATTCATGTTGGGGGGGGGTCGAAATATTTTTATGATTAATTCGTATATTACAATAAAAAAATTTCCTTCAAACGATCGTCTTTGATGTAAAATAAAATCTTATTTTTTATTTCAATTTGTCTAGGGGGGGGATAAACCCCCAAACCCCCCCTTTCGAACGACCCTGACAACACCCCCTTTACGTGAAAATGATACACAGCTAACAAATTCCAACACCCCTTTTACGTGACAATAATATACGGCTACAAATTCCAACACCCCCTTTACATGACAATAACACACGGCTAACAATTTCCAACACCCCCTTTACGTGACAAGAATATACAGCTAATAAATTTAAAACACCCCCTTTACGTGAGAATAATATACGGCTAGGAAATTTCACCAACTCCTTTACGTGGCAATAATATACGGCTAACAAATCCCAACACCCTCTTTACGTGACAATAATATACGGTTAACAAATTCCAACACCCCTTTTACGTGACAATAACATACGGCTAACAAATTCCAACACCCAGAGCCGTGCGCTGGAAGTCATGTTGGAGGGGGTTGAAATATTTTTATGATTAATTCATGTTACTATAAAAATAGTATATTTCGATACAAGAGGGCAAACGGGCGTTTGATGTAAAATAAAATCTTATTTTTATGATTAATTCATATGTTTCAATAAAAAAAATTCCTTCAAACGATCGTCTTTGAAGTAAAATAAAATCTTATTTTTTACCCCCCCCCCCTTGCTCACGGCTCTCTATTTATGTAAAATTAATTTAAAAATATTTCAAAAAATTTCAAAAGGTTTCAATATATTAACTTAATTAAAAAATATTTAAAAAATAATAATTTAGGAATAAAAATAGCTATTATATGTATTCTAATATATAATATAATTGTGTTTATTTTTTATAGAATGAAGAATGGCCTTCCACCACGGGTTACCAAGACGACTTCCTGAACTCCTTTTTGAATGATAACGAGTTCAATTTGATGGAGCAAAATACGATACCAGGAGACCTGGGCACAATACCATCGTCATCTTCCGACAGTGGATTATCCAGCGCTCTCAGTCTCTCTTGTGAACAGCAATTGAGTCCTCTTTTGCCTATCGAGGAAGACCAAAATGAAATTATCAATTCGTGTCTCAATAGTCCTCAAAATGCAATGGATTTTGACTATCTAGACAGTCCGAACCAGTCCGTAGGGAGTGTTGATAGTCCTATCAGGTCATCAGTCAGTTCCAACATTGGTTCTCCTGTGACTGACACAACTGAAGAAATGGAATGCCAACAGACCTTCCTCACCATTGTTAATCCACAAGTAACTGAAGATGCAACTGTTGGATCGACGAGTGAAGAAAAAACTATTGTTGATTTTGGTGAGATATCATATCTAATAATAGAGGTGTTTTTTCATCTTTTTTATAGTATTTAAGATCCAATACTATTTGCTTCACATTTACAGAACCAAATGTAAAACAACGAATTCAAGTTACGCCACCAGAAAATACTATAAATCTGCGAAACATCTCGTGTAATGGAAAACGTAATATTCGACAACTAATACGTGTTACACCTATTGGATCTCGCAATTCAAGATCTTTACTCCTTCCACTAAATCCTAACGACATTAAAGAGGTTCGAACCATAAAAATTATCAATGCCGTTCAAGCAAGAAATCTTAAAGGTTTTAAGATCAATCAAGGGAATGTCATCAGCAAGAATCTACAGGTATTATTATTATGTTTCACAAACATTTTATATAGATTTCTATTTGTGCATTTAATTTACTTGACTTTTCATTTGTCATTTTTTAGATAAACATAAAACAGGAGGCTTTAAAAAGCGAAAAGGGAGTTAACTCCAGTAGCGAAGTTTCTGAAACTTGTTCTCAATACCAGCCGTTGAAATTGAATGCCGAAGAGAAGCGTTTACTACAAAAGGAAGGAATAACCTTGCCCACTCATCATCCTCTCACGAAAACTGAAGAACGTGAACTAAAGAGAATCAGGCGTAAGATTCGTAACAAGATTTCTGCTCAAGATTCACGCAAAAGAAAAAAAGAATACGTTGACGGATTAGAAGATCGTGTGAAACAATGTACCGAGGAAAATGTAACGCTCTTAAAACGCATCAAGGCACTACAGTCGCAGAACCAAAGTCTTGCGGGTCAATTAAAAAGATTACAAGCACTTATTCAGAAAGGAAACAAGAGCGCACAACCAGCAACATGCCTCATGGTCTTTTTACTGTCTTTGGCTCTCGTCGCTGTACCGAATTTACGACCACATTCGAATGCTAGCAGCAGTGAACTTGCTCAAGAACACAAGCAGCAAGAAAAAATGCCACCATTAGCTGGTTAGTATTTTTTATGCGTTTATGTGCATTTAAAATAAAAAATTATAGCATTTAAGATTCAGTCTTATTAAAATTCAGCATTATTAAAATGAAAGCCATCTAATTCGAATAAGTTCATACTCCAGTTTATTGAATCCTGCGGGTAGCAGGGGGTTATTGAACTCTGCAGAATTGTGAAAGTTTCGGTTTTTTTTTGCTGGCTCACTTTCACGACCTACTGTGATCCAAGAATGAATTTTTGTCGGTAAATCTAAGGCCAAAGTTTATCACAGACCTTAAAATTTTTTTCTATTAAAATGGTGTACCAATTAGCAATGTGAGAAAAATCGGGGAAATGTCCGAAAATGAAAATTTGCCTGAGAATTCCATTTACTTTCTTTAAATATAAATTTCAATATTTTTCTTAATCATTTGAAATTAGAGTACTAAAGTGTAATTCTCATAATGATCTTAATGATCGATACTTTCAGGTCGTTCAAGAACTTTATTGTACACTAAACAGCTAATGGAAGAAGAACTTCAGCAATACGGAGAAGAGCTGCTTCAAGAAGTTGAGGGACTAATGGATCATGATTATAGTCCAATTCAGATGCCCATCTACAAGAGGCCACGTTTGGATACAGAACCTTCTCCCAAATACATTTCATCTTCTGATATAGTAGGAGGGACGCTAGGGTCAAAAAAACAGATAAATACAAATCCTTCTCGAAAGTATATAGAACCACCGTTGGATGATGATTGGCCACCTCCTAAACCAGGTGGGACTTCGCAAACAAAAGTTCTGGATAAGCTGGAAGCTCTTACGAATGAGTTAAAAATCAATATCTCGGATGTTGAAGGTATGAGAACTGTACTTCTTAAAGTACCACAAGATCAGTGATTATCATCATTTGAGATCATTTTAAATTTCAATTCAATTTCCAGAAAATTTTTAATAATTTGCAAACTTTACTTTTTTATCGTTCTATTCGGTATTCTTTCATTTTTTAAAAGATAAAAATGCAAAAAAAAAATCGTGAACTTTTTTAAAAAAAGAAGATAAGCATAGAAAAACTTGACTAAAACAGATATTTTCAATTTTATTATGATGAACCAAGTGATTACCTCAAAAGTAAATTTTTGAAAATCAATAAGTTTAGGATTCCGTAAAATATATTCAATATTGAATATTGATTAAGGATTGAAAAGAAGTAATTATTTTAAGGAGGCTGATAATAGTCTTAAACTTTTTACATACACTTGTATGATTTGAGTTTCAATTGTCGTATACGTTTATAAATTTTAAACGAAAAATGTACCATTCATTATCCTATGGTAAGAAAATTATTTGTAAAAAGTTTTAATATATATACTGATAACAATAATTTAATAACAAAGCTTCGCTGCTTAGAATTTTCATCACAAGTATAGTGTTATAAATAATTTAGAAAAATGTATGGAGCTTCTTGAAAAGTATCTATAGATTTATGAGTTTCACACTAATTTACTTTTTTGCAGTGGATATTATTCTAACAAGAAACCTTGAATTTCTATATTATTTTATATTGCTTGGGTCTACAATTTTGTATTCGTAGAGCAGAATTCTAGTTTGAAGCTGAGGGCTGATTATATCATCAGTAAATTCATAATTTTGAAGCATTATATTAAATATAATGAACATAAAACTAGTCCTAACTAGTTCCAACTAGTTTCAATCAAAATTTGAACTGAATGCGAAGTCATTATTTTACAAAGATTATTTTAATTTTGAATAGCATGTACATTAATCGTACAGGTGATTTTATAACTGGATTGACGATGATATAATTTATCCCAGTAGAAGTAAATTGTTGTGATTTTACTTATTAGTTTAAAACCTACAATAAACTTTATTAAATATCATTTTGCACGCATATTTTGCGATAATTTAATTCCCTAAAATGTCGAGGCTTTGAGTGTTTACACTGCAAGCGTAAAGACTGTATCATATAACCAAACACATTTAAAACTATGTAATTTCAAATCGTCTCACTCATTATTATTAAGTAGAAGAACCGACATCTCGTCCTTATTTTTATTTTACATTTATGAATTACACGTAATTTCATAAGTGCACGGATATTTCTTTTAAAGTGTAAATAAAGTATATCAATTTATGGCGCATTGTTTAATTGTTGGTACTTAGTTTTTAAAAGAAGATAAGTAGACAGAGATTTATTATATGAAATTAAAAAATCGCACGTGAATTATTTCCTACTATATTGATTGTGTTGATTCTTAAAGTATATAAACACATTGCATGTACAGCGTACTGTTTTTGTCAAGATATATCTTAGATAAGAGTATTTTACTGTTTACACATTCCTATTCAATTGTATAATTGTTGGATATAATGTGAATGATGTTCTATTTTTTCATATTATGTCATGGGTTTAGTTACATTCTCATTTTATTTGACATGCGTGTAAAAGGAAAGTAAGACAGTGTAACGCAATAAATAATTTAATTAAAATGTCGTGTATTGATTGAAAAACTATTGTACACTTTCTTGAAATCCCTTAAAATTCCTTAGAGCCGGGTTAATAAATAAATTAATTCAATTAATTGCAATAGTGAGACAATCAACATTTAATTTGAATAGGCGTATTATTTTTTTTACAAATATTGATTACAAGTAATTTTGCAAAAAATTTTGAATATTATTTTAAATTTGAAGAAGAATTGCAACTCCAGCAAGAGTCCATTTATTAGGTTTGTCTCGACTCTTCAAATTGAAAGTCCACACGTAAGTTGGACCTCGTGTTCTTGTTTTATATACAGGACACTCGTATATATTTTTCATCTCTTGTTTGTCTTGTGTAATGGCTTTTATATAGACAACTGGCATTTGTGGATATAACTCTTTTAGACGAGAATCTGTGATTGCCCCAAGTGAAGTATCCCATCTTGCTCCTTCCATATATAAGCTATTTATATACGCTCCCTCACGAGGCGGAATTCTGGAATATTTTTAAGAATATAAGATACATTCATTACTTAATTTACATATTTTAATATACTAACTTGAAGTCTTCTTTCTGCTTTTTGGTAACATCACAGTGAAGACACATTTTGTCCAAAGGCCATTCGTTTTTACGAGCAGTTTGTTGCATAATAGCAGTTAAGAATGATTGTGGATTGAAGAAACCAGCCAACCATATGGAAGATGGAAGCTGAATAAAATAAAAATAAGAGCTGCATTTAGTTAATAAAAGTAAGTGACTGAAAAGCATAAAAATATTCACGTTAAAGTCTGTTGTCCAGTTTACTAATTCCCCTGCTCTGTTTAGCATATCTGCAAACCAGTTCGTTAAACCTAAACTCGATGGATAGGCACGTGCAGTCCATGATGGCGGAACTACATCAATAAATAGATAATTTTGCAGATTTTCCATATCGGTATTGATTGTGAGTTCACCCTGTAAAAATGATTATTTCAAGCTCGTAAACCAAACAACGATTGATTAAGGGCGTTGAAGCCAAGTTCCAATCTAAAAGCTTGATTTCTTCATTTTACTTAACAAATATTAAATTTGGAATTTTTTCCTTCTGTAGAATTAATCAATTTTTAACTAGAATTATGTGCACAGAGCGAGAGAATATCTACTTCAAATATTTTTTAAGTAAAATGACAATATTTCATTTTGAAGTCAGATTTTCAATTCTTCGTTTTATGCAAAAAGTATGGAAACTAAATATTTTTTCACTCTGTACGCAGTCTAATATTTGAAAAAAGATTAGTGCTACAGAGCGAAAAAATATTTATTTATAATTTTCGTTGAGTAAAATGGAGAATAGAATTTTGAACTTAACACTTGGGTCCAACACCCTTAACGATGACTACGATGTACCAGTATTATGTATTATTGTATTTTATACCTTCAACCCTAGCTCCAACTCCCTAAGCGATACTTTCAATTCCTTACAAAGAGTATTCATTCTTTCACATTCTTGAATAGCTACAATTGTGAAAGGTGTACGATCTTCAACCTTAGCTAATAGCTCAGGGATATTAAATTCTTCTGGGATTTTATCAAGCAAATCTTCAATAATCCCCTTTACTTTATCTTCTCGTGATAAACCTGCACCAGTTGATTCAGAAACATCCCTTGGCTGCATCTCTAACACCGTCCTAAAGAGGGTTTCCGCCGTTGATGTAAGGAAACCTAAATGTATTTAGGGACAAAATTTGCAGATATTTTAAATAATCACTTAAAATATTAAAGATTTTAAGGGTGTTGGAGCCAAGTTCTAATCTAAAAATTCAATTTCTTCATTTTACTCAACAAATATTAAATTTGGAAGTTTTTCCCTCTGTAAAATTAATCAATTTTTCACTAGAATTATGTGTACAGAGCGAGAAAATATCTAATTCAAGTATTTTTTAAGTAAAATGAAAATATTCAATTTTGAAGTTAGATTTTGAATTCTTCGTTTTATGCAAAATGTATCGAAATTAAATATTTTTTCGCTCTGTATGCAGTCCTATATTTGAAAAAAGATTAGCGCTACAAAGCGAAAAAATATCTATCTATAATTTTCGTTGAGTAAAATGGAGAATGGAATTTTGAACTTAACACATGGGTCCAACGGCCTTAAAGAATTCCCATGGATTACAAAAATTAGATTGAACAAAAATGTATGACAAGCAGTATATGCTAACCAATTTCGGCATTTGGATGAAGACCGTATAAAATTGGACTTTCTGCCGGCAAGAAGTTATCAACGTATTGATGATAACCCATGTAGTCGCTATTTGGGGGAACTAAAAATCCTGGAGCTAGGTTTAAGTCACCATCAACGAGGGGAGTCTGCAAGTATTCTAACAGATATGTGCGACATAATCTTCTATCCCAATCATCTGTTATATGGCCACCATACATGATCTCTCCAAACAAATATCGAAGATCTTCCCACGGTACTTTATTATTATTTTCCAGATAATTCAACAACACGGAGACGCTGATAGACAAATCTCCAAGATTAAAAGGATATATCTAAAATATTACAAGTTTTTATTACCGAAACAATATAACATTTATTCCTTTTTAATAATCAATAGCCCAAATCAATTATTACCCTATTCCAGCCTTGAGGACCGAATTTTCTACGTTCAGCAATAACAGCATGGTAGTAACAAAGAGCAAATAATATTGCTTTGAATTCTGTTTCTTTAGTACAAGAATCAAGGGTTTCCTGATTAAAGACGTCTAAAGCTTTGTGTATATTTGCAAGTATGCCAGTTGGTGGTTCATTTGTTATTTTTATAGCTGATTCTAAAATACCCTATAATTTTTTGCGTAATATAAAATTAATCGAGCAATAGGAAAGCAATTCTTAGAAATATAAGTTCTAATCTAAAAATTCGATTTCTTCATTTTACTCAACAAATATTAAATTTAAAATTTTTTCCGTCTGTAGAATTAATCAATTTTTAACTAGAATTATGCGTACAAAGTGAGAAAATATCTAATTCAAATATTTTTTAAGTAAAATGAAAGTATTAAACTTTGAAGTTAGATTTTGAATTCTTCGTTTTATGCAAAAAATATCAAAATTAAATATTTTTTCGCTCTGTATGCAGTCTTATATTTGAAAAAAGATTAGCGCTACAGAGAGAAAAAATATTTGTCTATAATTTTCGTTGAGTAAAGTGGAGAATGGAATTTTGAGCTTAACACATGGGTCCCCTTAAAAAATGCAGTTTTTTACTTGTGGTATTATTGACGAATGTGGATCTGGCGCAGGTTCGGCACTTATGTACAAACGTAGATCATCATGTGGATTTTCCGCAATTTGTTCCAACTTTTTTTCTAAAGTAGGTAGCCAATTCTGAACCAGATGTATATTTTGTAATATTACCCAATGACCCTCAGCTGCGGCTACATCCATCGCTTCTTCTGCTACCGTTTCTTGTCCCTGACCAAGGGATACATTATGAAAGTTACGTCCATCTAAAGTGAAACCCATTCGTCTCCCCAATTTTTCCACATCCTTAAGTGGATCAACTCCTGGAGAAAGAATGAAAAATACAGGCGTGACGGAACTCGTTTCTTCAAAAGATTTCTCGAAGGGTGGAGATCGTAGATCAATAAATTTCGAGCCCAGTTTTTCTTCAACAAAGCATCTAAAGAGAAGAAAAACAATTTGTACTGATTATTTGGATATTGGATGCATTTCGAATAGAAACATTTTAGCAATCATTATTAAGGGGGTTGAACCCAAGTGTTAAGCTCAAAATTCCACTTTCCATTTTACTCAACGAAAATTATAGATAAATACTTTTTCGCTCTGTAGCACAAATCTTTTTGCTTCCTCATAGAGGAAGCTTTGTGGTGGTGACAAAATCCAGTTTCCTAAAAAAGGTTTTTTTCAACATATATTTATGTCAATATATCTAACATGATGTCCTGAAAAATTGTCCGGATGTGTGTGTGTGTGTGTGTGTGTGTGTGTGTGTGTGTGTGTGTGTGTTGTCACGATCCAGCAATTTCTCGAAAACGCGTAGAGATAAATTGTTGAAATTTTGCATAGTTATTTCATTATACACCTAGTTGAATTTCTTACAATGGTTTAACAAAATATTTAATTTTACAAGTTTTATGCACTTTTATAATTTTCCTTAAAATTCGTTTTTTCACTATAACTTCTCAAATAATCAAAATTCAAAGATGATGTAAGGAAAACGTAGATTCCTTGTGTCGAAACAAATCGATTGACCTATATTATTAATGCATTTCATTAAAAAATAACAAAGTTATGGTTAATTGTATTTTCAAAAATTAATTTTTCGACTATAACTTTTCAAATAATCAAAATTTTGCCTTGACGTAAGGAAAATAAATGTTTCTTGCATCTAGACGAATCGATTGGTCCGTAATATTATTTCATTTCATTGAAAAATAACAAAGTTATGGTTTTATTTAATTTTAAAAAATTAGTTTTTCAACTATAACTTCTATAATATTCAAAATTCGAAGCTGACGTAAGGAAAATAAAGGTTCCTTACGTCGAGACGAATCGATTGACCTATAATATTAATGCATTTCATTGAAAAATAAGGATGTTATGGTTAATTGTATTTTAAAAAATTAATTTTTCGACTATAACTTTTCAAATAATCAAAATGTTGACTTGACATACGGAAAATAAATTTTCCTTGCATCGAGACGAATCGATTGGTCTATAATATTATTTCATTTCATTGAAAAACAACAAAATTATTGATCTATTTAATTTTGAAAAATTTGTTTTTCAACTATAACTTCTCTAATATTCCAAATTCGAAGCTGACGTAAGGAAGATAAAGGTTCCTTGCGTCGAGACGAATCGATTGACCTATAAGATTAATGCATTTCATTGAAAAATAAGAAAATTGTGCTTTATTGTAATTTTTGAAAATGAATTTTTCGAATATAACTTCTCAAATAATCAAAATTTAATGTTGATGTAAAGAATAATTAATGCTTCCTCTATGAGGAAGCAAATCATATTTGCTTACGGGAAGCAAAGTGCTCATTGAATGAGCACAAAAGTTGATACAACTTCACAGCTAGTTTCAAATATAAGACTGCGTATAGAGCGAAAAAATACTTAATTTCGATACTTTTTGCATAAAATGAAGAATTCAAAATCTAATATCAATATTCAATATTTTCATTTTACTTAGAAAAGATTTGAATTATATTTTTTTGCTTTGTACGCATAATTCTAGTTACAAATTGATTAATTCTAGAAAGTGAAAAAATTCCAATTTTAATATTTGTTAAGTAAAATGAAGAAATCGAATTTTTAGATTGGAACTTGGCTTCAACACCCTTAACAATAAATTATTCTCTCACCGAACAGCATAAGTGATCCTGTCCACCCTTAAACATCTCATCATACATAATCTCTGTAAAGCCGTTTTATTCTTCCACTCTTGCGGGAACTTTTCTCTTTCTGGAGTTTCAGACTCAACAAAATTCTTCCATCTTTTGGCAGCGCCTTCGATATCGCGATCTAAATTTCTAAATTCTTCCATGCCACTTAAATACTTGATACCACCCCAACTGGCACTATTCAAAAAGTCCACGGGGCTTACGAGGTTCGGCTTGTATGGATATCGAAGTAGAAAGTCAACTTCAGATTGGGATATTTCTTTCATTTGTAATAGAATCTGCAATAAAATAATTGACCGTTTCTTGATGTTGTTAATTATGTTGTCAATGTATTCACAAACCTGGATAGTCATTTGACAAATAAAAGTTAGCTTATCGCTCTCAAACAATCCTCTGCTCGTGTACATGAAGACTAGGTATGTAATACTGTCAGTTAAAAGTGCAACTCGTTGTGTCAGATTATCGGAAGGCTCTGCAAACTTAATGGCATTTTGAAAAACAACACTGAAAGCCTTCAATGAAAATTGGTACAACATATTGATTTTGTGGAGTTCGTTTAGTACAAAATACAAAAGGCTGGCTCTGGTTGCTGCTGGTCGGTACCATTCTCGAGCTTCGTCTATCTTCACCGCAGTAATTTTTGCTTCCACAACCTTTATTTCAATATCTGCAGCAGTTTTTTTCGTTTTTTCAAGATTGACGACCAGATCAACGTCGCTCAAAATATTTGGCCCAGCCGATGACAATCTAAACACAAGTAAAATCAATTAAAGATCCTAATTAAATTCAATTAAATATTCTACCTAAAAAATCCTATCGCATAAATATCACCTTTGTAATAAGTCATCTTCTAAAGTTTTTAATAAAATTTTGAAAGTATTCTGCTGTTTCGTGAGTTCTGCTTTAGTTGATTCTAAGTCAGGTCGCTCAGCTTTCACAACTTCGCCAAGTAGTTGTTCTTCGAGACCGTCTTTTGTAACCGTAAAGTTAATAAGTGTAGTTTGCGCTTGCATTTCTGGCTTGTAATGAGGATTGGCTAATTTCGTTTGCAGAATAAGTCTAAACTGCGAATTAAAATCTACCTCCTTGTCGCCAATCTTAATCGCTCTATTCAAAAATCAATCAAATCAGCTTTCAGCTTCATTTTATAATATTATCTCTGTCTATTTTTAAAGTTAGTATATTTTCACTAACCGGCCTTTCTTTACAAGCACTCGGCCTAAAATAGGATCCAGAACTGCGTCCACTGTTTCCATAATATTTTCTAATAAGACTACTTCTCCATTTGTTATAGCGAATTCAATTCTATCTAAATAATTCCTGTGAGTTAATCGCAAAACTCTCAAATCATCTCCGTATTTATTCTTGATCCACTTCAAGCCTTGCAGCTGAGGATCTATCATCAGAGGCCAACGAGATGAAATCGTCAGAATTGTAGCATTTTCTGCTGACATCCTATCAGTAGGCAGACCTGAAAATTTAATGTATAATAAATACAATTTATAATAATTAGTCATTAATTGACAAAAACTATCCTCTCGCTACTATCAATTTATGCTCAACCTTCATTGTTCCATTGTGCAATTTGCGCGTCATCCGTAAGTAAGGATAACGGATCCACGTCTAGCGTACGTGGTATTTTTGTCTTCAAATTATCCAAATAAGGTAACCAATGAACCTCCATTAGGTCTGTTCTGTATTTTTTAGTAAAACACCCAACGTACGAAATGAACGCTGTTATAATCAACATATTTCCAGGAATTGTTGCTCCAGATGATTTCAATCTACAATCATGAACGTTTCATCAACTTCTCAACTTACTTATCATTAATGTTTCACATCTTAAGCGAACATACATTTTAACGGTCTCAGCCCATCGAATTTTCTCAGACGCTAAGCCATTAACGAGTCTATTCGCTAAATCTATCGTCAATGCAGTTGCATCTGCCTCATCCTGACATCTCTGTTTTTCAGACAATGCTACATTCATCTTCTCGCTCAAAACATCTAACACTTTTTGTAGCTCCTGTAATTAAATAAACCATTAATTAATTTTCGCCGTAATCAATTAGAGGCACTTTATTTTATTTTACGCACCGCTAGTCGAGCTCTTAAATTATTCAATTTATCCATAGCTGATTTCAGTTCGGCATTCGCTTGAGCAAGCGCCATTCGGAGAGGCTTCACATTTTCATTTATGTAATGAAATACCATTATGTTTTTCACCCAACTACATAATCCTGCCGCGGCTTGAGATTTTGAGTAAACCAACTCTGGATCAAATTCTTAAAAGGAGAAATATTTTATCAAGACTGTCTTGGTTTTAATCTCAAATTCAGTTAATTTGATGAGACTGATGGAAAAAAAAGCATTACCTTTGTCATTAATATAAGCTTGAATCGCTTTAACGACGTCTGGATGAATATTTTCTTTATCATAATTACGCAATTGTGATAAAAATCCATCAGCTGAACCCATCATTACCCTGCAAGCTTTCCAGCTTTTATCTTTTGGAACCTTTCCTTTCGGTGAAAACAAGATTAATACAGCCTGTGCAACTTTTTCGACTGCTTCCGGTGGTGTACCGAAAGACTTGAGCTCTGTCAAGTTGTTCTAATAGAAAGTATTGTCATTATATTCATTTTCACTTTGTACGCTTTCTTACATCTGACTCATTTTGCTTCCTCATAGAGGAAGCTTTGTAGTCGTGACAAAATCCATTTTCTAAAAAAAGGTTTTTTTTTGATAAATTTTAATTGGAATATATCAAGTATGATGTGTGTGTGTGTGTGTGTGTGTGTGTGTGTGTCCTTGTTTTTGTTCCCAGTATATCTCTAGAACGTGTGTATAGAAATGGATGAAATTTGGCACACTTCTTCCACCCTATAAAACCTTAATTCTATCACAAGGGTTTAAAAAAATATTTAATTTTACAAGTTTTATGTACTTTTAAAATTTTTTTAAAATTGATTTTTCTACTATAACTTCTCAAATAATCAAAATTCAAAGCTCGTGTAACAAAATTAAAGATTCCTTGTGTCAAGACGAATCGATTGACCTGTGTGATTAAAGCATTTAACTGAAAATTAAAGAAGTTATGGTTATTTATAATTTTCGTAAAATTCATTTTTGCACTATAACTTCTCAAATATTCAAAATTGAAAGCTGACGTAAGGAAAATAAAGATTCCTTGTGTCGAGACGAATCGATTGACCTATATGATTAATGCATTTCGTTAAAAAATAACAAAGTTATGGTTAATTGTATTTTCAAAAATTAATTTTTCGACTATAACTTTTAAAATAATCAAAATTTTGACTTGACATAAAGAAAATAAATGTTCCTTGCATCGAGACGAATCGATTGGTCTATAATGTTATTTCATTTCATTGAAAAATAACAAAGTTATGGTTCTATTTAATTTTAAAAAATTATTTTTTCAACTATAACTTCTCTAATATTCAAAATTCGAAGCTGACGTAAGGAAAATAAAGGTTCCTTGCGTCGAGACGAATCGATTGACCTATAAGATTAATGCATTTCATTGAAAAATAAAA
>CAJFCO010000087.1:530566-560704 GCA_904066015.1 Synergus gifuensis
CCACAACCTTCGAAATCCTTTTAAATTCTACAAATTCTTTTAAAAATCATACATGTATAGAAATTCTTTTGAAATCCCTCAATAAAATTATCTGAAAAACTTTAAAATCCTTTAAACCTCATAAAATATTTTAAAACTCATAAAAATCTCTTGAAATCTTTTTAAATTCATGAAAACCTTTTAATATTCCCAACAGAAACTTCTTGAAATGCTTTAAATTTTACAATAACATTTCAAGTCTCTTTACGTCCTTTAAAATCTATTAAAATTATTAGGAATCTCGTTACATTCCATGAAATCCTGAAAATTCTATAAAATCGTTTAAAAATCCGAAAATCCCTTAAAATTATTAAAAAATCTCTTCCTTTAAAATTCCAGGAAATTTCATAGTAATATTTAAAATTCCTTAAAGTCCCTTAAAATTCTTTGAAACCTTTTGAAATGTTTTAAAATTCCTGTAAACTTCACAACAGGATTTAAAATCCCTTAAAATCTTTTAAAACACTCAGAAACCTTTTGAAATCACTTAAAATTTCACAAAAATCTTCGAAATCGCTTAAAATTCGTTAGAATGTCTTAAAGTTTTTAGAAACCTCTTAATATTCATCAAAATTTCAAAAAATTTAAAGTCCCTTGTTAGCTTTAAAAATTCTCTTGAAATTTCATGAATTCCGTTAAAATTTCACGAAATATCCTGAAATACCTTAAAATTCTACGAAATCTTTTTTAAAATCCTAAAAATCTTTAGAACTTCGTAAAAATCACTTGAAAATGGTCAAAATTCATTAAAATTCATAGAAACCTCTTGAAATACCTCTCCAAAAAATGATGTAACGAAATGTCCCTAAAATCTCGGTTAAATTGTTGTTTCAAACCTACTCTCTGAATTTAAATCAGCAAAATTTCATTGATTTTTTAATGACTTGAAATTGTAAGAAATTAAATAAATAATCGTCCGCGTAGCGCACGTGTTGGTCTGCTAGTGTATATAAATATTTATTGACTCACTGGTTATTAATTCGATCCACAAGGTGTTGCTTCCACAAATTCGCCCACTTGCAAATTGTATTAAGTAGAACTTGTTTATAGGGTGTCACGTCTATACAGAACCATTTGAAAATTATTTTCTCGTTTTCTATTTCTTCTTCACATTTTTTATAAAGGTCCACAAAGTAATCAATTTCACGCTTGAAGTCGGATAATGCTGGCTTCACCTCTTTTATATATTCTGATAAATCTTGAGGTTCCTGAGCAACAATTTCTGCCTCCTCTTCCGTTAACATGCGACCGAAACGTAAAAACAATTTCAAGTATTGCTGTCGATCATTCAGCCATATCCAAGAATAATTTTCAAACACCTATTAGTTCAAAAATATTAAAATTCTAGAACACGAACAGTCGATAAATGATTCTTATACTTTGATTATATAAATTATAAAAGAAACACCAATAATGAAAATGATTTAATAATGAAATTATCAATTTACTGTTTCATATTCTTGCGCTTCAAATAAAGCCAGCTTTACACGATTACATGTTTCTTCTAGCATAAAAATGATTCCCTCATTCTCCACTAAATCGATCTATTGAATGAAGATAAAAAAATACATTTATTAAATTTCTCCATTTAGAGTACATAAAATAATTATATAAGTTTCGGGCTTCTTCAGTACCCCATAATTTTCACGTTCTTCTGCGATATCGGGGTCAACACGAGGTATTAAAGTACCCATTTTCATTATATCCAACATCAGTCCTTCATAAAATGCATAAAACCCTTTTGGATTATCTATATCTACTTCTGGATTAAACAATATATCAGGAATATCTAAACAAAGCTGGACTTCGAAAAGTGGTGATATGTCGGCTTCAGGATCAGTTTCATCAAGAATGTAACATATGCTGTAAAAAAAATGCAAAATATAAAGAAGAGTCGTAGACAACCTTTTCTGAATTCTTCAAAAACAGAGGATAACAAAAAAAAAAAACCTAGTAGATGCAGCCTGTATCATTCCCTTTGATATAAGATCGTCTATGAATGAGAGATAAGGTTTCCATTTAATCTGTCTTTCAGCTTCCAACTCTGCCTCTATAGCAGCATTTTCCTGTTGACGTAAAATTTCTTCTGGAGATAGTACTTCTTCTTTCTTAGATTCCAGTTCTTCGACTTCTTCTTTTTCAGTTTCGTTGACATTGTCTTCCGTTTCTTCTGCTTGTCCTCTATAATAATACAAAAATTATTACATAGTGTATTTAAAAAGAGAATTATATTCCTAGACTCAGAGTTTATTCATACCTTACACTGGTAGTTGAATGTTCATCAATTTCCAAGTTTTTCCCTTCCAAATTTCCTTCTTCTTTTTTCACTATATCGGTTTCTGTAACGATTTAATTATATTTAGAAAATTGACAATTTCAAAAATTGTATAAAACTCACCATCCTGGAGTTCAAATTCATCTTTCTCATATTCTGATTCCGGGAGTAAATCAAAAAAGAGTTTATAGTTTTCATTCAATATATCAGTGATTTCACTGGCAATTTTTTCGATTTCACTGTATCTATTCGAAAATTTTTCTTCTCGATCAGTAATTGACAGAAGATTCTCATTCTTTTGATCCTTACGTACCAAAACTGGTAGCATTGCCCAACTGTAGATCGACTTCAACAAGTTCGAAATATTTTCTTGGGCTCGGAATACCCGATAATGTAATTTTCTTACTTTCTGAAGTAAACCGTCTATGTACTCGGGCACTTCTAAAATATATATTTATTTATAGAAACAAGGCAAAGAAAATCTTCAATCTAATCTTAAATATTTAGATTATTATTAATTGTTTACCTGGTGAGTTCCAATTATAATTAGTTTGACCTTCATTGATCATTTCATCTATTGTATTTAATTCGTCCTGAATCAATTCAAGTTCTACAGGTGAACCAAATTTGAGGATCCTATTATACCTGGAATTATTCAATTTATACGTAAAATAACTTTCTACTTTTCCTGCTGTCCTGAACGTTCCTAGGATATTTTAAAAATCTTTCATGTCCCTAAAGAGTTTTGATGGCTTACCATTGTATTATAAGACTTAGATTGTAATTGCTCTCGAAAAAGAATTGAGTCCTATTGAATAAGTCTTTTGCTTCTTCTGGCACATCCGTTCTTTTCATGAGGAGCATGTATCTAGTCTCTCTTAAAACTGCAGTCAATTCAGGGTCAAAGTTCACCTCTAGGGTCTTGTCCTCATGAACCACTAACAGCGTTTTAGCCAAATTGGTTTCGCATATCGCCGGTACTTTATCAGCCCATTCTGTAAAAATGTCTTCCTCCATTCCGCTGAGGAGACTCTGAAAAAAGACATAAGTTACTTATCCTATCATTCATTTCAAGTGATTTTAAAGAATTTAAAGAGATTTCAAGAGATTTCATGAGATTAAGACTTAAGATTTTTAAAAGTAGACACAAAAAAATATCTTACTGCAAGCTCCTCATATTTTTCAACTGCATTTTGCATTTTTTCAGAAGATAGTAATGGATGTTCAATAAGTTTTATTGCTTCGACAGGAAAATCAATTCGATTCTTGAGCTTCATTAAAATGCACAAAGCCCCAGAAATAGGAGGAAAATACGGATCGACAATCATTTGACCAGTTTGTTTCATATTCTCACAGTTTTCATCGAAAATGCACTGTAAACACGTTTCGTTATAATTTCCTTTTATTATTATACATTTTCATCATCAACTTGAGGACCACGCGCGCTTAATACGAGTATACCTTTGCAGTGTCCAAATTATTATGTATAGTCGATAATAAATGTTCATAATTATGCCACAACTGAGTCATAATGAGTGGTCTGTTCGTTATAGCGCCCATAATCCAAATTAGTTTAAATAATGATTCCATATTGTAACATTCCATAAATGCATTATCAAATGCAAAGGCTAATATCCGATCAAACTCGTCAATCTGTTAAAATCGTCAATCGTAAAACGTTATCAATTTCTCGAATTGATGTCATCTTTGAAGTTTTACCTTCTTCAAGAACTCCACAAAGTTTTCAGGAAATCCTTTATCTTCAGGGATAAGTATATCATACTGAGCATTAGAAAATTCACCATACAATTTTACGAATCCTTCATAGACATCATGAACAGTGGAAAATAGATCCTTTCCCTTGAGACCAGAAAATTCTATTTTTTCGAGTTTGAAATATTCTTCGGCAATTTCAAATAGTTCCTTGAGTTAAAGAAAGTAAAAGATAATAAAATAAATTTAATGTATATCTTAATTGAGAAATAAACACGATTTCAAAAAAAATATTAGTTGTAATAAAACACAATTTTTTAGCACCTGTATATTCTTCAGGCGTTTCTGGAACTCTAGTATTCTTTCAAAAATCAACTTCTGGTGGAAGTTCCATGGAACTGGATTAACTGGAGGTTTAAAATAGTCCTCAATTTTTTCTCGAAATACTTCAAACAATTGTAGAAAGTGTTCGATAGTATTCATCGTTTCTATTAATCGCTTTTTATTATCTTCAAGGTCACCTTGAAATAAAGACCCGGGATCCAGATATTTACTTGCCTGGAATTAATTCAAATTATTTTTTTAAACAAGTTTAAACATAGTTTCGACTTATTTCCTCGTGCCTACTGCATTAGTTTGATTTTAGTAATTTACAATCTTGTTCTACCTCTGACATAATAAGATTTGCCAATTCCTTAAGTAATGTAATAATTCGTGTACTACTTTGATAATATCGAGAATTTGCCCATGTAATACATATCGAGTGCATTAATGGTTTTATTCGCGATGATATAGCTGGGAACTCAGAACTCTCTATTTCTTCGAAATACGTCTGCAATGGCTTCAAATATAAGCATATGTCCCTTGCTTCTACAATAGCTGAAAAAGCAGATAATTTTATATTATAATTGTATTATAATTCTGTAATATTTTCGAAACATTGTCACGGGTTTACAAACCAGCAGTGACATTTTCAATTAACGTCTGAAAAGATGCTAGATATGGACTTTCCGTCAGTGCTAAAAAAGAGGCTATCTTCTTTACACGAGGATCTCGCAGTTGAGCATAAATAGATTCAATATTTTTCAACCTTCTCTGCCAAAATGACAATTCTGAAAATTTATAAATTAAACATATTATATCAATTTCTGATACATAACTGATTGAATTAATCCTCTTATTGTTAAATTTACCTTCAGAAGGTACAGGATTATTATTATTGGCGAAGGCCAAAGTACTGGATTCATTCAAAATTTCATTAACTTGCTCAGACCAATCAGAAACAATCTCCTCAATATTATTCTTTAATTGTACATCTACATCTTTATTCCCACTCTCTTGAATTGCCAATTCTGCTTCAAAAATACTTTCAATTCCCATTGGCATAGGCAACAAAGTTTGTCCACTCATTTTTCCTTGTATCTATGAGATAAAAATTATCGATCCACTCGAATATTTTGGAAAACTTGAAAAACTCAAAATTTACCAAATACCTGACATATTAAACTTCGAATCTGGTGCACATGTTTCTTTACGTCGTCTCCAACTATTGCAGGCCAACCAACATGATTATTCGGATTTGATAGTATAGGCACTTGCGCCTAATAAATATAATTAGTTAAAAGAGAACAAATCTGTCTATAATTATTAAAGCAGGTGTCCATATTTAAAAAAATGTTCTTTTATCTTGTATGTATAAATTATGCAAGATACCTCTTCAATCAAGACGGCTAATTCGTCTAATGATCTTGGTGGCATATCACCAAGTATAAGCATTTTCTTATAATTATTTTCTGTGATGTTAGTAGGATGTCTTTTAATAAAATACGTTGATTTAACTCGACTGGTTGGTTGTATACTTAAATATGGGATTAATGTGCCACCACCAGAAACCTGCATAATTAACGTCTTTTCCGAAGGGTCATTCAAAAACTTAAGTATTGTTTCCTGGAAATTTCAATAAACCAAAATGTATTGAAGAACATATATCTAATAAAGTTTAAAAACATAAAATCACCCTTTTCGTGTCTAATAAATTTAGTAATCATAATATTTACCCTAAGTTCGTCAGTAGAAATAACTTTAGCCCATTTGTCGGCTTTAAGCTTACTGGAGCGAGTCAAATATTGTAAGATATGTTCCAAACGCACATCTTCATCGCTCTTACGATCATCTTTCTTTTCAGACATTTTCACATAAATAAAATATGTTAATTAAGAGGAAATTAACCTTTCTTGTTTCTTGAATGAAAAAATAGTTAAACCTTGAATCATCGCTATCATCGCGAAGTGACGTTAGGAAAAGAAGCGATCTTTTGTTTTAAAATTTTAAAAAACTACATATATATATATATATATATATATATTAATTGTCTATACATACAATAATATACTGCTAGTAATTTATAATTTTCTAGAAACGTTTATTTTCGGTTCGCATATGAATTAAATCTTACAATTGATTTCAAAACATTCATAATTTTAAACTTCGTTTTATAAATCGGTCCAACTTAGTTCATGCTATTTGCCTTTCTTCTTTTTCTGCAAATTTAAAAAGCATGATATGTAAAGATTAAATATAGTAAAGCAAATATTAATCATGCTCTTAAAAATTAAACAACTTTTATTCAAACAACCTTTTTATTCTTTTCGTTTTTCGCAGGTTTTGTTCTCCAACGCCAGTAAATTTTTCGCCACCACCTTTGAATAATTTTGGTTGATCTTAACACCACGAATTTTTCCAACTTTTCTCGAAATGTTTTCAATAATAATTCCTCTTTCTCTTGAATAAGAGCGTTACGAATCTCTAATTGTATTTCCATATCCTTCTGTAAATTCATTAATTCCGTATCTATGGATCTATATTCTTCTGTGAGATCATCCAATTCTTTTTCCTTTTCTTCGACTTCTAAATCATATTTACTGATGACACCAGCTAATTGAGCTTCCATCTTATATCTATATATATTTTTCTTATTAACATTAACATTCGCTAATTTAATCATTCAATATATCAGTAAAAATTGTCTACTTCTGAGAAATTAATTCTTTCTCCTCAAGGCTATCTTTCATGCAAAGATTTTGCAAATTGTCGTTTGCCTCCTTCCCAAGTTGCATTAAATGTTTCCGACTGATTTTCGAAGTTTTGTATGCCCTCAATTGATTTTTTTCACTATTCAAGCTAATATTATATATGAAGAAAATATAAATTTAGTATGTAACATATGGTGTATGTGTATGTATATGTAAAAATAATAGGAGAATTTTACATGGTGTGTTTGATTTCGTTCTCATATTGTCTTTTCCTCTTTTTCATTTTATTCCACTTTTCTGTACACTGGCGCTTAACATTATTAAGTTTTCTTTTATAACGTAAATTTTGAATACGTCTTAAAGCTAACAAATCTGAAATAATATGCGTGAATCTAGAAGTATTTCATATAAAATTTACGTAATGTAAAATTATTAATATTATGCAATTAAAATCAAACCCTTTATATCAATTTGTGCTTTCTTATATGCATGCCACATATTTTTGTAATACACCTTCGTCTTTTGTTCTTCTTCAGGTGTAGTTTTGATTCGTGTAATTACGTGTTCCATGAAGAATACCATTTGTCGAAAAAATTTACATTGAACGGAAGTTTCTTGCTTTTCTAAGTTTAGTAATGATAATTCGATTTTTTTCAATAATTTATTGAAAATACCAAGTATACGTTCCAGAAAGATTGACGTCTCAATTTCTTTTATTGTAGACTTGTTTTTAATTAGATAAGTAACATTTTGTGGTATCGAATCTCCGTCATGTTTCTTAATTAATAGATCCTTTGTTAGTGAAGGATCTCGAACTCCAGGACATTTAACCCTATAAGAATTTTTTTTTAATTTGGATTAAATTGTGGATTAAATTTAGTTGGATTAAATTCATCTTGAATTTTTCTGCATTCTTTTGAATTTGCCTTCAACTCTTTTCACTAGAACACAAATAGTAATTATCAATTACTTACTGACAATAACCCATATTGAAATCCATATAGATAGTAAAGTAATTCAAAAAGTAGGTAGGAAAAAGGTATAATATTTAAAATGAATGCCAATATGTTTAACAAACTAAGGTTAAAATTGTATTCTTTTTTATTTAATTTCTAATTTGTAAATTTAGTTTCGACAGTTATTTCCGCCTTTATCCAATATTATAGTATGACATACGTTTGGTGAATCGTTTTCATTTGTTTCCGGTGGCGGTGGTGTTCAATCGTTGAACTTGAATAAATATGTATATTCGTGAATATTCGGTACACAAGTCTTTATCCGATATTGATCGGACAAGTGTCAAACTTTTTCATTTAACTCAAGTGAAAAAAGTCTAAAAGCATAGTGCAAAATTAATCTCGAAATTAATTAATTAATCTAGTGTATTATTTCTTCATTTAGGATTGATAAATCGAAATGATCAATTTTCACCATCATCTGTAAAAAAGAAAACAGTTCATAGTCTTAGTTCATCAGAATCCTTTATAAGGTCCTTTTAAATAGAACATACGCAAAATTCAAAATATAATCGTAAAATTCATTATTCACTGTCACATTCGTTAGCGTCCAAAACTTATTACATTACTGTTCACACTTTTAACTCTTACACATAATAAACTAGCTGTGAAGTTTTAAATCAACTCTGGTGTTTACTTAATGAGCACTTTGCTTCCTCATAGAGGAAGAGTATACTTCAAAAAAGAAATGTATTAGTATTAAAGATAAATCGATTCGTCTCGGCGCACATTCAATATTCTAAAAAATTCTTTTGTCAGTTTTGAGAAATTTATGATGTATATAAGTCCTACAGATTTCATCAATTTATCTACAACCGACTTTAAGTTATCTTGTTAACAAAAAAAGGCGGCATTCATCCACATATCTACACACATACATCCGGACAATTGCTTGGAACGTTGTATAGGGCATTTACTAATTGAGAAACGTTTAATTAAATCATTCTAAAATTATTTAAAATTATTACGACTACAAAGCTTCCTCTAGGAGGAAGCAAAAAGGATGTTTTTCATATATTGATCTACTGTGGTTAATGGAAGATTTTTGTCACATCCCCTCTCTTGCGGGTTCTTTTTTTCTCTTAGAGTCTTGTGATTCTAAAACAAGCATAACTTGCACAATTCCGTAAAAACAATCTCTTCCTTAAGATCCGAGATCTAGGTAGTTGGAGAGATTGTTCTCCAAAGATCAAAGATTTCCATCTTCTTCTTCCTCGCCACCAAGAATCTCCTCACTGTCTTGACGATCAATCGCTACGAATGTTGCAGCGAAACCCTTATTGGATACCGTATCATCTGTCTTAAATCTCACAAGTAATGCTTCGTTCATTGATATGATGTCTGAGGTATTCTGTAAAAAATTTGTTTATTTGGTTTATTTATTTTTTATGGACGTACTTTATATATTTAAAACTCTCGATTCTAAATTACAGATTCTAAGCACAACTCCAAAAACTCGATCAAGAGAGAATGTGACTTCACTTACCGAATTACCACATAAACGGCCAAAACTTGGACTAGAAGAATCTAAACCAGAATAAACTTCAACAAAGTCATAGTTGCAATCAGGTTCATCTTCCAAATTGAAAAATGTGAAGGCCAGGTGGACATTTTTTCCAAGTGGAGCCTCGATTGCCCAATCACAGTCGGTCTTATGGTCATAATTGTGTGTGCCATATCTCGCATGTGAAAACAGATACTTGGTTTGTTCAGTAGCAATCAAATGACCACCACAGGCTGTAATAAAAAACTGTCAATAAGAAGCTGTCAATCTTCATATTTTAAAATATTATATCTAATATTATATTATATCTATTATATTTATATTATATCGTCAAATGATCGTGTAATCACCAGTCATGTGAGTTGCCAGAAAGCCTTTCCTTTGAACAGAGGCATCGCTTTTAAACACCATATACATATGACTTCCGGTAGCCAAAATAGGATGGGGTTCTTTGCTACCACAAAATTTGCCCAATGTGTGACTATCTGGCGAATCCCCATCATAAATAGCAATGTGATCATAAGCACACTCTTGATGAGGTTCCATTTCAAAAACTTTGAAAATCTAAAAAAGAAGGAGATAAACCAATAGAACACCTAGATATTCAGCTACAAATAAGAAAAATAGAATGACCCTCATAAATTTGTAGTACATATGTACGTAATGATTAACTACCCAGTTTATTTTACCATCTTTATTCGATGTCCTGGGGTAGTGCTGAAATTCCAGACGCAGTCTTTACGACCCGGATAGTAATCAGGGTAGTTTGGGGAAGTTATAGTGCCTGCGGGCGCAGTAATCTCATATTTACATCCACCTTCCTTGCAGTCGTGTCCATTATCGTGAAGAGTGAAACCATTATGACAGGAACACTGATAGGAACCTATCGTATTTTTACATTCGTGCTGACATCCGCCGTTGTTACTGGCACACTCGTCCATATCGGTAAAGAATACTGCAGCGAAGCCCGATTTATGCAAGCTGTAATTCCAAAAGTAAATAATAGACATGACTTCTTCAGTTGTTTTGATTTGCATAGTTATTACTAGGGATGTGCAAAGAAAATGTGCATACCCCTAGCTATTATAATATTATTACCTGTTGTCAGATGAAAAGGTGATCTTCATAGAATTACCTTCGGATGTTAGGAGTGGTGGTAATCTAGTTCCACAGTATGTACCATGTTTCCTAAGTATATCATCCACAAGCTTGCTGGCTACTTCAACCCAATCATATTCACATTCTTGTTGATACACATTATTGCCCTCCAGGTCAAAATGGGTGAAGTTTAAAGTTATTCTATACTGAGGTGGTGCTATTATCTCCCATATACAGTGCTTGTTACCAGGATACGTTTCCGGGAAAGAAGGACTGGTTATCGTACCGTTTTTCATGTCAAATATACCGCCACAAGCATCTGCGAAAATAACATATAATACCTGGTAAGAAGAGGAGAATTCAGAAAAATTAATATTTTCAGATTTGAACGAAAGATCAAGCATTATTTAATTTTTCTGAATGTGCTAATTTTCCATCGTGAAAAGTGCCCAACCGAAGAATAGGTTTATCTCCGAAAGTAATTATTTTCTATTGCCTTAAAAATTGCCACTTCTGTTGTGTTCCATGCAGGCGAACATATTTTCAATTTTTTTAATTCCTCTTAATGCGCGCAGTACATACACCTCATCTGGTGATTTTTAATTCCATACTCACATGCTTTATTTTCGATTAATTTAATTCTTTCTAATTCGTTCACAAAATGTGTGCACTTACATAGTTTCTATTCCTCCGTGTGCAACATATGTTTGGAAATTTTAATTCTTTTGTGTCTACCATAATAGTGAAGTAATTTTGATTATAATATTTTATATTTTTTAAACAAATTATAGATTTAATGATATAATAAATAATAATAAATCGATTTAATAATTTTGTGTAAGGTAAAAAAAAGTTATTTACCTTTAAGGAGAATTATAACAATGTTCTTTGACAATACAACAAATTATTTATATTAATATAATTATTTTATATTTATAACTTAAATTTTTCACAATAAAAAATTATTTATTTATATTAAAATTTACATTAAAATCGGTAATCATTAATTATATTCTGAGTCGATTAAAAGGAATAGGTTTTGTTTCTTAAAGTGACTTTCTTTCAATTCTTTCATTTGCGTTCCTTGATTTTTTAATTTTTTCCAATATGCTTCGTTTACATTTTTCTAAGTCGATTAAAAAGAATAGATTTTGCTTCTTTTTTCTACTCTATGGTGGAACTATCGATGAAGGTAAATTAGCACATTAAAGAGAATTCAGATTCTGAATTTTTCTGAATTCTTCTCTTCTTACCGGGTATGCATTGTCTTCAGCAAGATCTTTAAGATTTTATTATATATCCGGTCTAATGTACCTATCCTGAGTGAACTCACCTTCGCAATGTTTTCCATCTGAGTGAAGTTCAAAACCAACTTTGCATGAGCATTCATATCCTCCTAAAGTATTGATACAATCATGCTCACATCCATGATCAGTAAGTGCACATTCGTCAAACTCTAGAGAAGTGAATGTATAATTTTAAATCTCGATTCTAAAATATAGGTGGCAAATACAAATCGAATGAAATCGTACCTTTCATAAACATAGCCGAGAATCCAGCTTTTTGAACAGAGCTGTCGCTGACGAACTTCACAAGTAGTTTATTTCCTGTAGATCTGATGTCGGGTGGTAACTTATAACCACAATAAACACCAATAAGTGGAGAGTCTGCGTTATGACCGTCTCGTACCTCAACGAAATCGTAGACACAATTATCGTGATTCTCTATTTCGAAAGATTGAAATTTCAATGCTACTTGATAGTCTTGTGGAACTGATAGCCTCCAGACACATTCCTTGCTTGATTGATACTCCTCGGGATAGTTTGGCGATTCCAAATGACCCACTCCATCTAAATCCACGTCTCCTCCACAAACTGCTTCATAATTTGCACCGAAACCTCGGTGTCCACTCTGACGACTTGATGTTATATACGTTACTAGCATTCGACTTCCAGTTGACACTACTGGCTCATGAACCTTCCCACTGCCACAGAATCGACCTATAATGATAGTCCTAGATAACATCAAGGTGTCATCATCTTATAATAGGGTAAGATCATCAAATTGTGTAAGATCACCAATTGTTGGCATCCCTTTCTAATTCGCTTTAAGGGTGTTGGAGCCAAGTTCTGATCTAAGACTTCGATTTCTTCATTTTAGTTAACAAATATTAAAATTGGAATTATTTCCCTCTGTAGAATTAATTAATTTGTAACTGGAATTAGGCGTACAGAGCGAGAAAATATCTAATTCAAATATTTTTTAAGCAAAACGAAAATATTGAATTTTAAAGTTAGATTTTGAATTCTTCATTTTATGGAAAAAGTATCGAAAATAAATATTTTTTCTCTCTGTACGCAGTCTTATATTTGAAAAAAGATTAGTAGTACAGAGCGAAAAAATATTTATCTATAGTTTTCGTTGAATAAAATGGAGAATGGAATTTTGAGCTTAATACTTGGATCCAACGCCCTTAAAAAACAGAAAAATACAAATTTTTATTATATTTTGTTCAAATGATAGTATCTCGAATAGTACTGTAGATATTTTTTTCAACATATTTTAATGTCAATATATCTAACATGATGTCCCGAAAAATTTTCCGGATGTGTGTATATATATATATATATATATATATATATATATATATATATATGTGTGTGTGTGTGTGTGTGTGTGTGTGTGTGTGTGTGTCACGATCCAGCAATTTCTTGAAAACGCGTAGAGATAAATTGATGAAATTTTGCATAGTTATTTCATTATACACCTAGTTGAATTTCTTACAATGGTTTAACAAAATATTTAATTTTATAAGTTTTATGTACTTTTATAATTATCTTAAAATTTATTTTTTCACTATAACTTCTCAAATAATCAAAATTCAAAGATAATGTACAGAAAACGTAGATTCCCTGTCTCGAAACGAATCGATTGACCTATATTATTAATGCATTTCATTAAAAAATAACAAAGTTATGGTTAATTGTATTTTCAAAAATTAATTTTTCGACTATAACTTTTCAAATAATAAAAATTTTGACTTGACGTAAGGAAAATAAATGTTCCTTGCATCGAGACGAATCGATTGGTCTATAATATTATTTCATTTCATTGAAAAATAACAAAGTTATGGTTTTATTTAATTTTAAAAAATTAGTTTTTCAACTATAACTTCTATAATATTCAAAATTCGAAGCTGACGTAAGGAAAATAAAGGTTCCTTACGTCGAGACGAATCGATTGACCTATAAGATTAATGCATTTCATTGAAAAATAAGGATGTTATGATTAATTGTATTTTAAAAAATTAATTTTTCGACTATAACTTTTCAAATAATCAAAATTTTGACTTGACGTAAGGAAAATAAATGTCCCTTGCATCGAGACGAATCGATTAGTCTATAATATTATTTCATTTCATTGTAAAATAACAAAGTTATGGTTTTATTTAATTTTAAAAAATTAGTTTTTCAACTATAACTTCTATAATATTCAAAATTCGAAGCTGACGTAAGGAAAATAAAGGTTCCTTACGTCGAGACGAATCGATTGACCTATAAGATTAATGCATTTCATTGAACAATAAGGATGTTATGGTTAATTGTATTTTAAAGAATTAATTTTTCGACTATAACTTTTAAAATAATCAAAATTTTAACTTGACATAAGGAAAATAAATGTTCCTTGCATCGAGACGAATCGATTGGTCTATAATATTGTTTCATTTCTTTGAAAAATAACAAAATTATTGATCTATTTAATTTTGAAAAATTTGTTTTTCAACTATAACTTCTCTAATATTCAAAATTCGAAGCTGACGTAAGGAAAATAAAGGTTCCTTGCGTCGAGACGAATCGATTAACCTATAAGATTAATGCATTTCATTGAAAAATAAGAAAATTGTGCTTTATTGTAATTTTTGAAAATGAATTTTTCGAATATAACTTCTCAAATAATCAAAATTTAATGTTGATGTAAAGAATAATTAATGCTTCCTCTATGAGGAAGCAAATCATTTTCTTACAGGAAGCAAAGTGCTCATTGAATGAGCACAAAAGTTGATACAACTTCACAGCTAGTTAATAAATTAGAGAGAGCTGCCAAAAATAGGTGAAGGTGTCAACAATTTGTACTCTTAACCTTACAATATCAACAGATACAAACCTAATACTGCACTCTTGTGCCAATAACCATCTCGAATTTCAAGATAGTCCGTACGGCAATAGTCACTTTTAAAAATGTCCAGGGAAGTAATATTGAGAACTATACGTTCTCCATGTGTTGCTGTGATTCTCCATTCACATCGTTCTCCATCAAGGGATGGGGAACTATTTGGATGGTTCGGTGATCCGAAACTTCCACTGTTCTCTTGAAAGGTTCTTCCACATTCTATCAATAATAAGTTAAAAAGAGTATATCAATTTCACTTTAAAGTTAATATTTGCTAATAATTGATAATTAAAATTCTTAATTGAACATTAGTTTATGACACGATGACTTAAGGATGTTGGCGCCAAGTTCTAATTTAAAAATTCGATTTCTTCACTTTACTCAACAAATATTAAATTTGGAATTTCTTCCCTTTGTAGAATTTAATAATCAATTTTTAACTAGAATTATGCGTACAGAGCGAGAAAATATCTAATTCATCATAAAAATCTAATTCGAGTTTTTAAGTAGAATGAAAATATTAAATTTTGAAATTAGATTTTGAATTCTTCATTTTATGCAAAAAGTATCAAAATTAAATATTTTTTCGCTCTGTATGCAGTCTTATGTTTGAAAAAAGATTAGCCCTACAGAGCGAAAAAATATTTATCTATAATTTTCGTTGAGTAAAATGCAGAATGGAATTTTGAGCTTAACACTTGGGTCTAACAGCCTTAAAAGCTTATTATATCCTTACTGTAGCATTTATACAACAAATTGGTTTGGGCAATGTCTCCTTCACTGAGGCGAATTCTCTGTCCAATTTCGGGACGCTTTTTTTCATGCATTTCCATTGGTAAGATAGTGTCCAAGTAAGTTCCTTTGGAAAATGTATTTTTCGCATAATGCATTATTGAATCATAATCGTAAGGTAGTCCTAGGGAGTTGACTTCTTCTTCTGTCAGTTTATTAAAGTTATATTCTTGACCTATTATTGAAAAAAGATAAAAAAGAGTATTTAAAAATAAGCGTATTTATAATTGAATAAAATTAATCGAATACAGGAATAAGCGAGTAAAACTTTATTGCCATAAGATTATTTGATCTGGAGCTTCAAACTATTTCAGACTTCCTTTACAGGATTCTAGGAGGTTCCATGATAAGATTGAGGACCTCAGATTCTTTTCTACAAGCATTCATGTAATTCTTAAGGGCATGTGGTAATTATCATAAGAACAAATTTAGTTTCGTCAATTTTACGTTCGCAATATAAATATTTTTCGCTAAAATTAGGCCATTTACCTCCGCTTCGTACAGACGAAGGTAAATTATTTAATTAAATTTAATTAAATTATTTATTATTGCGAACATAAAGTGGACGAAACTAAATTTGCTCTTTTGGTAAGTAACATATGCCCCTAAACGGCCTTTAGTTTTGTTTTTACCTTTTTGAAAACTCACCGCTCATGATGTTATCTCTGATTATTTGTACATGTCGATCTCTGTCGGGCCTGGTGTGTTCGTGCCAGAAGCCAACTACATGCCCGAGTTCGTGAACAACTATTCCAAACTTGTCACAATTTTTACCGATGCTAATAGCTTGTGGACCATTTCCTCTCTTGCCAACAAAAGAACAGCACCTGTCGCATCAACGTTAATAGTTTCAATGAGGTTCTTTCATGATTTTTCATAAAATTATCTCTAACATTCCTTCCCTTTTTTATGATAGGATTTTACAATTGATGAACATACCCACAAGATCTTTCCGTAAAAACAATGTAGTTGGTATGTTCTCTGGGGATTCTTTCAACGAATTTGACGCAGGTGAAGTTCTCCCAGTGCCGCATTGCTTGTTTGAATAGGGCTTTGTGGGCACCTGAGAAATTTCCGTCGATCTCGTAAGGAATCACCCCATGATCCCATACGCGTTCTTTGCGAGCTGTAGCAGCTCTTCGGGACCTGGAGGGACCTAGTGAATGCCTCGTTGTACTGCGTCCGTTATCCGAGTACTTCGATTTGTGCTGATTGTAGAACTCAATTGACCGCAAACGTCGATCATGAAGCGATATGGCCTCATTGGAAAGATTATCAGAGTTTGTGATAGAGGATGATCGAAAGAGATGATCCAATTTGCGTAGGCGTTGAGCATTTTGTCTTTGCATTCTAGAATTGAATTTTCAAGTGAAATTGTTTTTAGAACGTTGGAACTCAACCTATAGGTTCAGTTCAAACGTTACTTAGGAATTGAAATTAGAAGCAAACCTATCGTGATGATGACGTCTTGGTCGTATTTTTTCATGCTGTGGATTCTCTGATACCTGGAGGGCTGAATCAATGTCATGAATGACCTCACGGACATTGTAACTTTCGGTTTGTCCGTCTTTAGATGTGCAAGTACTTGTAGATTTACAAGTAGTACTACTTGGCAAATTATCATTAGGATCATTTGTTACTGTCGTCAATCGTTGAGTTTCGGTAGTTGCCATAAAACTCTGACTTTTTGATGAGAATTTCTTTTTCGGCTCCTCCGTTGTCTCTTCCAATCTAAACATAGCACAGGTAGTTTTAGATTTGCTTGAAGAAAATAAATTTGCTTGGTCATGTATCATGAAAATTGAAAATTTCAAATCGTATAATTTAAAATCCACTGAGAAGACTTCATGAAAGAGGCGCTTTTTAGGCACAAATTAAGTCTTCATTACATAATCTAGATTACCTGATATCGATGCCATCGTCTTTTACCTCAGGTAAACTATCTCCACTGTTTGCTTCAAAAGTTAAAGTATCACCAATGCTGTATTGATTACGATCCACCATAATTGGCACAGATTTTTGGAGAGGGACCAAAGTATCTTTTTCTTCATTGTGATCGTTGTTAGCGTCATTTTCGTTTTTGAATTGTAAAATCTCTGCGTAAAAAGGAATTTACCTAAAGAGTCGAATAACTTGACGAAAAAAGAAGAAAATGCAAAGATTTTTAAATCTCACTCACCAGTCAAACCTTCTTCTTCTACCTGTAAACCTTCCTTCAGGACTTCGTCCCTATACTTTTCCAACTCATCGAGATAACTTTTATTCAACTTCTGTTGGCGCCACTCTGTTTCGTATTTGATGTTGGGCAATGCAATATCACCAAGGAAACCTCCTGAAAAAAAGACCAAAATTTTACATTCAATTTAACTGATTCAAATTGCGAGAAGAGACTTTAAGAAAGTTCAGTAACTTTTCAGGAATAAATATTTGACGTGCGTGTAATAAATTTCACAAAGCGATAATTCATGAATGTATTGAATGATGCTTCTGATCCCCCAGACCATTGATATTATAATCAAATGTAAATAGTGGATATACCACAATGGTATTTAGCATCAACGCATTCGTTTATTATTATAGCTTTATGAGAAATTAACATTCCATGAACATCTAATTAATTACACCGCAGGCAGTCGTATTTGGAGCCGAATTGTAAATTCACCCTAATTGCAACGAGCAGCATACCAATCAAAGGGGTTGGCACTCGAGCGTATATCCGAACATTATATATAATGTATATTGTGTGTATATACGCATATATTGATCGAGTACAATGAAGGGTCGACTATCTATTTGATTTAATAGATATAGGGGTCGAAATTGTCGGATTAGTGCAAATTTCATGTATACGCGCAATTCTCTGCAACTACTGGATTTGATGTCGATTTTACTCACAAGTTTTCAAGAATAGGAATAAAAATAATGATAGCGATTTTCAAATAGGTTTAACTTTTCTTTTTCATGTCCCTGAAAGTTTAATCAAAAGTGCTCAATTATTAGTAAGTCATGAATTTATCATGCGTCATCCCTTATTCTTACATTTTAAAATATTTCTTTGAATAAAAGAAATTTTCTATTTCTTCAATGATGTCACGATTTTCTAAGTTTATCCAGTATTGTTTATCCAATACACTTTAATTAAGAGCATTCCAAAAAACTATGTACGCATTCGAACGTCGAGTTCAACGATTGACTGATACGTCATTTGCACATGCAAATAAATCATTCGCGTGTTTACAGAATCAATATGAAACAAGTTCAAAGGTTGATGATTTTTCGATGCAAGTTCGTTGTATATACTCTGGTGCAAGAAAGCTTGTTTAACTCTCTTTAGAAATCAATTTTCCAGTAAAACAGATCTCTTCTTGTATCAAAATCTTAATGAGGACTCTGTTATTGATTTAGGGTTAATGTTCACATGTTTACAGACATGATGATTCAGCAATAAAGTGAATAAAGCGATACCATTAAGGTTTAGGAGTAGACTGGATTGAATATAAACATACGATTTTTTTTATTCTCCTATTTTGATCAAATTTTTGCGCTGTAAACCTTGGCAAATAAGACTTGTAATTGGCATAAAATGAAGTGAGTTTTTCCATTTTAGGGATCGTCCACACATTACGCAACGCAATTTTCTTTCATTTATCTAGTTGTGCTCTTTTCAACTTTACGACAATTTAATTCTCACATCTATCTAAACAAAAGAAAAACGCGTTGCGTAATATATTCACGATCCCTTCACAAGTTTGGGTCTATACAATTCCCTCTGGCAAACGGTGTAAAAAGTTGAGATCTTTATTTTTATTATGTAACATTAAAGAGAAGAACGAATTTTAATATTAATATAATCTAGATATATCACAATATTTATGATATCTACACATATTTTAAATTAAAAGCATTATTGCGTCAATAAAAATCTGATCTGAAATGCACATATAAAAAATCCTAAGAACATCCGAAGATATACATATATACTATACATCTCTGATGTATAGTGCTGATTGTTTCATAGCTTCAATCAGGAAACATTCGCAATATCAAAAGCTACTGTTGTTTCATTGTTTGTCCCGGAAGTTAATAGCAGGTATGTCTAAAAGAAAAAAAAAAGCTTGAACGGGAAGTAACGTGAGGTGACAGCTGAACGTGTTATCGACCTCTTCTCTAAGATTAAACATAATCTCTCCACTGAAATAAAAAGGAGTTAAAAGACTTTTGCAGCAAAATGTTAAGGTCAGATTATATTGGCTTATTGGACTCTGAATTCTACATAGGCCGAATGCAGAGTGTCAGCGCATTATTCGCATTATACTTACTGTAATTAAGCGGTTTGGTGCATAAATTTCCTACGTAATTTGTCAATTAAAAGTGTAATTTTTTTATCAATAATCACTTCATGTAATTTGGTTTTTATAAAATTCAAAAGTGTATGTGATATGTGCCTAATTTCTGAATAGATTTATATGTATATAAAAAAGTTCCCGCACGGATTCCTGCACCAGATTCTTTACTATAATTTCTTATTTAGAGGATATCCGTTATACAGGAAATTGATAAATAGGTACTTTTAAAGATTATTGTAAAAATCTAGAAAACTTTTGTCAGTCTTAAACCAGAAACAAAGGTTTTCGATTTTCGAACTTAAAAAATTAAAAGTTTTATTTTGGGTGAAGATAATACGCATAGATAATTAGTTATACAATTCAGAATGCACACCAGGTTTAGCTTGACAGAGTAGCTGCTTGTCTCGATGTGCGAGGCTTCTCGAATCAAATCAATACGAAACACCCGACCTGAAATACTAGATTACGCGACATCGCATTAGAAACTTGCCATGTTGAGAGTTATTTGGGAGAGAATAAGAGCTGGTAATTTTGCTGATAAAAAGTCATAAAACGAAACAGTGGACTAGGTACAGTAAAAAAAAATATATATTGTGGAGAGGCATTCTTAAAAAATTTTAGAATATTCCAGAAGATACTTTCCAAAGTAAGAACAACTTACTGTTTAATAGTTTTAATTACTAATTGAATCACTCATAATGATTGTTTCTTCGAACATAAATAATGTTAAATCTTTGTATAAATAACTACTTATAAATAACTTTTTTAGTTCTTCAAAAGATTTCACGGAATTTTAAGAAAGTATACCAATTCATTTAGTTCGTCCGTGTTACTAATTGAATTAGTAACTTTTTACTCATTTATAGTAAACGAAATCTATATGGTTACAGTAACCAGAATTTTGGCTATTTTAATCAGAATTTCTTGTTGAAATAACTGGAATGCTTGTTAAGTCAATCAGAAAAAATACTAAGGTCATATTTAATCGAAATTCCGGTTAAGTTAATCGGAAGTTTTTTTAAGTGTAATATAATTCTAAAATATCCCAAAACATTACAGAATATTCTAAAAAAGTCAAAAAACTCTCCTCTATATGAGGAGAGCGAGAGGTAAATGATCAGAGGTTAAAAGTCAAAGATTAAAGGTTAAAGTTCAGAGGGGGTCTATAGAGGGGGTCTCTAGATCAAAGTTCAGATCCATATTGCAGCTCGTAACTCCTGACATATGGTCCCTACTATCCCCAACAATAGGGGGAGGTAGAAACTGGTAGAAAAAAAAGTAGTAGTTGGTAGTGAAGATAGGGGGAGGGGGGCATTCGAGGGGGCCCAGAATGAGCAAGGAATTAAATATGAGACTGATGAGAAAGGGATGAAGAACCCTTCTCCATCCCATCAAGGAAGAATTTTTGAGGGGAGGAACTAGGAAGGGGTTGGAGGAATCCAATCCCTAATACTACTGAGATACTATTATTGGTAATAGGGAATGGCGGCGAGAGGGGCGACGAAGATGTGGAGGGTTTCAGAGGAATTAGGGGAGAGGCGAATAAAAGGGGTAAAAAAAGGGGTTGTTTTGAAAGGTGACTCGAAGAATTGAGAGGGAACAGTGGAGAGGGGTGATATGAATGTGGATGAGGTTAAAGGGTAATTGTTGGGCAACGAAGAGGGAAGAGTTGTGAGGGGTGGGTTTGGGACGATGGAGGGGGAAGAGAGGAGAGGGATAGTAGGTGAGAGGGTTTTAGAAGTCGTAGAGGGGCTAGATAAATTAACCGCGGAAAGGGCGGAGGGAGATTTGTGGGCAAGATGGGGAGGAAAAAAGGGATGGTTTGGGAAGGAGGGGGTAAAAGGGGAACATGGGGATCAGCCGAGATTAAAGGGAAAAACGGAGGGATAATTAGGATAGACCATGGGGAGATGATTAGAAAAAATTGAATTAAATTGGGATAAGGAGGCATGTAGGGTATTTATGAAAATAGAGCAGTTCGAAATTTAATGTAAAATTATGCTATTTTTACTAAAAGCTTCTAGTAATTTAAAATTTTTTTTTAATAATCGTTTTTTTTCCTGGCTCTTCTGGTTTTTCCCGAGGATTTTCCTACCCTTTCTAATACTTATATAAAAATAACATATGTATTTCTCAAATGAGCAAATCAATGGTTATCAATGCTCACCAGCTTATCATTGGTGAACATTGATAACTTTGTAGATAAGCGGTATGAAGTCACAAGATAATGTATATATTCTTTCTTGGAGATTTAACTCGACCGAAGGAAAACAGGCCGTTAATTCCTTAAAGAGATACCCCAACAGCTGCTTTATTGATAACAATATCGTTAATGCTCAAAGAATAGCTAGCTGCCCTTGACATGTAGGGCATTGTCTATTCTCGTTCTGTAATATGTTTCATATTAACAAAAATTACTAGAGGATTATGTAGATGAGATAGATTTCAGGATTTTCGACCAAGCGGACCCTCAAGGTTTTTACAGTTTAACAGTGGATAAAATTTCTTCAATAAAGACTTCAACTAGCTGTGAAGTTGTATCAACTTTTGTGCTCATTCAATGAGCACTTTGCTTCCTGTAAGCAAATATGATTTGCTTCCTCATAGAGGAAGCATTAATTATTCTTTACATCAACATTAAATTTTGATTATTTGAGAAGTTATATTCGAAAAATTCATTTTCAAAAATTACAATAAAGCACAATTTTCTTATTTTTCAATGAAATGCATTAATCTTATAGGTCAATCGATTCGTCTCGACGCAAGGAACCTTTATCTTCCTTACGTCAGCTTCGAATTTTGAATATTAGAGAAGTTATAGTTGAAAAACAAATTTTTCAAAATTAAATAGATCAATAATTTTGTTATTTTTCAATGAAATGAAATAATATTATAAACCAATCGATTCGTCTCGATGCAAGGAACATTTATTTTCCTTATGTCAAGTCAAAATTTTGATTATTTGAAAAGTTATAGTCGAAAAATTAATTTTTGAAAATACAATTAACCATAACTTTGTTATTTTCTTATGAAATGCATTAATAATATAGGTCAATCGATTCGTTTCGACACAAGGAATCTACGTTTTCCTTACATCATCTTTGAATTTTGATTATTTGAGAAGTTATAGTGAAAAAATGAATTTTAAGAAAATTAAAAAAGTACATAAAACTTGTAAAATTAAATATTTTGTTAAACTATTGTAAGAAATTCAACTAGGTGTATAACGAAATAACTATGCAAAATTTCATCAATTTATCTCTACGCGTTTTCAAGAAATTGCAGGATCGTGACACACACACACACACACACACACACACACACACACACACACATCCGGACAATTTTTCAGGACATCATGTTAGATATATTGACATTAAAATATATTGAAAAAAACCTTTTTTAGGAAACTGGATTTTGTCACCACCACAAAGCTTCCTCTATGAGGAAGCAAAATGATAAAATTCTGAGAAAGTGTGCGTACAAATTTTCTGTACAATTTTCTGTATTGATGAAAATTGAAATATTGTAAGCATTGTAAAGTCTTGGGATAGAAAGATGATTCAGTATGGATGAAAGTCTTTTTCACTTCAGCATCAAAAGCAAAATCAGTAAGTAGGACGAGAAAAGCAAATTCTTACAGCGAGCGCCTATTGCGTGCAAAACGCACCACTGCCTTGGAACGCACGCGACTGCTGGTGGTGATGCAGTCAACCCATAGTCAGCCTTTTCATCGGGTGCAAGTAACCTACAGGGTCATAAATACGCAAAGCCCCTTTGAGCGTGCTTTTTGCTCGTTAGCGGGACTTGAGAATTCCTGAGGGAATTCTTTTCGTTTTGCTAGGTCCTGTTTCTTTTATCTGTGAGTGATGATCAAAAGAAGATAATCAAATCGATGAAGACAATCTTAATTACGAAAAAAAGTATAATAATAACTTCAGAAGATGTTTTGGAATTGCTGTTTTGAAGATGTCATATGTCCTGAAGACGTATCGCTTGTTTTTGACAATTTTGACCCTTCCGCTAAAACTGATGGCCCCCACCGCCCCCAAAGCCATTATGTTGTACTGAACGGCTTCTAAGAACAAAAATAAACTTTTTTTTTAAATCCACATTTTCTTTTGAGGTATTCATATCAAAGCATTAAAATGCTCTTGATGGACAATTAAGATATGCATCGTTCCAAAGAATCAGTGTGGAAACTTTATAGTTTACTAGCGCGTTGAAAGTATGAAATTGCATTTTGTAAATTCCTTTATCGCCCACTCTAAACTGAATCTGACAAAAGTAAATCTGATTGGCAGCAATGATAACCAGATGTCAGTTTTCACGGGATAATTAGTATATTAGTGTGTAAGTATATAACTATTTTGCTGGCTGTGAAAGTTAATGTTTGATTGCTTTCTATTGAATAAAGAAAGACGAGCGAAATGAGAATAAGTTACTTAACAGTTTTCTGGATATATCTTATATTCGACACGTTAGCCATTAAAGGCTTTTAATGGCAAAATAAATTGCTAAAACTTCCCTGTGGAGAAAGACCCTTCTTAGTTGGTAATGACGAACCCTCAACCGTTACTAATGACTGACTGTGCAGACTCCCATCTCGTCCAACATTCTGTTTATGGCACTTTGAGTTAAATCTTCAAGTCGGATGAAATATGGACAAATTACGTGGGCAATTGATTTTACACAATTTTTTTATCTTTCATAATTATTTGTATAATCATTAATTATTTATAATTTACACTGTCGGTCAGAATTGAGAGTTCACTTGTATTTCAACAATCGTTCAAGTTCTATTAAATTTAATAGATATTGGTACATACATCAAAGATCACATTTTTTTTCTTTTAAGTAAGTTAAATACACTAAATGCCAGGTAGTTGTAATTGTTCAATTGTTTTTCCATAGTGCAACGTTTTGATCCACTGTTGGATAAAAATTTGTCACCTTGGGATTTAGTGTGAAAGCTATCAAAATTTTACAATTATTTCTCTGCATTTTACAAGGACTTAAATTTGGATTTAAAATACGTAAAAAGTTCAATATCACCTGAACAGTAAAAAAATAACTTCATTATTTCTTATATTTCATAAAAATATAGGAAAAATATTCCAATTTATCCAACTTTAAGTCGAAAGTAATTGTGAAATGAGACATAACAATCTAATAACACGTGCAAAAAAAAAAAAAAAGAATTCTTCAATTTGATATTGAAAGGGGTGAATGACTCACCTGCTTTGCAAACATCGAGATCGACATCACTTGTTATTGCATTGGAGAATTTGGTATTGAGTAACTGATCGATCGTGAACTTCTGCCGTTGATGATTTTTCAGACGACTATGCTTATTTAATTGGAGGATTCTACATTGAACAAATTTTTGAACTAAGAAGAATAAGACGAGTACTAAAAGTAGCTTCATCTCGAAAATTTGAGCCAATTGAGTTTTTCTAAAATCACCCACAAAGTCATAACAATGAGTTAAGAGAGTTTTATCTTCACTGAATTGAAAGCATCTGCTTTATGCACTTATTTCACTCTCATCCTCGTTCAACACTTCATAGTTCTTTATTTCTTTTATCCTCATTTGTAGTATCGTCAAGTAAACACTCGAAGAACTTTTTCCTTCTCTCCTGATACTCTTAGTGAAACTAATATCATCGAAAGATGCAACAGAACACCAACCCCTGTAGTATCAACTGATTTACAACATCGTGCCACGGAAACCGCTCATGGGGTCATTCACCGGAAAAGTTTGAGTTTAAAAAATTTCGACGCTAAAATTATTAGATAAAAAACAATCTGGTACGATTTTTTGAATGGTGTTTTGTATTGCTCGGTTATTTTTTTGCGATGAAGAAGAAAAAAATAAATTATATAGATAAAAAGATCTATTGCAGCTAAAACAAGTTATCATGTTTGAAGAGAGTAGAAGAGGCTATCCGGCGTAATCCGAGGCACTGATAATCAGTGGTCGAAGTCAGCCAACGATCGGAACAGATGTGGGTCAAAGGTCCTTAAAAGCAACGATTACGAGGAGCGAACTGAGAAAACGTCGCTTCGAGAACGTGGAGAACCAACGACTGATTCCACCTCTGGCCTCCGGCTGGTGGCACACGAGATGTAATGCGTTCATACAAAGCGCGCGCTCGCTAGTACGCGCTCACCTAAAAGTGAGTGGGGATGCGTTTGAAGGTACATTGAAGGTAGTCAAGGGTGCGAGGGAGATAGGTGGAGTGAGGGTATCAAGATCGGAAGGTGAAGACCCAAAAGGATAAAAGGATTAAAGGATAAAGAGATCCGCTAACAGAGAAAGAGGAGGAAAGAAACACTGTTCTTTGCACAGAAGAATTCATGAGTAATCTCACTTATTATAGTTATCTGAAATCCTACACTTTTTTCATTATGAAAAGTAAGAAACGAAAAAAAAATTACACAAAACGAAAAAAATGTTGCAAACAATTATTGCAGGGAAAGTGATAATTAAGCTTTTTTTGTTTTAAATTGTAAATTATGTATTCTGGAACCCAAGGGTTTTTTTCCACTGCGGTGAATAAAGTTTATTCTCAAATAATCTTGAGAATAAATTAGAGGGGTCTCTATAGTTCCTACAATATAACCAAGATTTGGTTATATTGTATTATATGTATTTGGTCATATTAGGATATTAATAATTTCAGTAGATTGATATCAATCAGTTGAATTTATTTTAAAATGAATTAGTAAAAAAGAATATTAAAAAGTTACAGCTTTTTACAGGAAACTAAGTTTTTGAGAAAATTGTGAGAAACACAAATTGATAAATTGGTCGTTCTTACAATCTTTCAATTGACCATTAGTCCTCTTGGCAGCCTTCTAAATTTAAGGCTCGAGCTAAGTTCCGAGCCACAGCCAATCGAAATATTTCGACTTTGTTCTGGAATTTTGGATCGTCTCCGTGTTCTTCCATACATCGGAGGAGCTCAAAAGTATCATCAGATGAAAAAATCACGTCTTCTGCTTCTAAAAGTGGTATGGCATCCGTCAACAGAGTTGACCAAAAACTGAAAAATGAAGTTAAAAAAAAAACATTAATATATAAATTAAAAGGATTCAGAGCGAAATTAAGAATATCTTTGTTAAAATTTAACTTCACTTACTATTTTGGTGTTAAGTTAGAGACAAGCAGTGATACAAGTAGGCCCGTTCCTTCCTTGAACTCTCCTATAGCGTACGTTTGATGAAATTCACAATATTTCCCTAAAATAGAAAAATAGAAAAATTAAATTACAAATTCTTGTATTGCATGAGTGGGAAAGGGCTACTAGTCTAATTACTCACCTAGAAACGTGAGTCTGTCACTGATTAGCATACAACTTCCTAAATTTTCAAGCAAGTCTTGACACTTTATTTCGCCGTGTTCAGCATAATGTTTCAGAAACTGGTCTGCAATGTAAGTTGCAAAGGCTCCATCTTGTGCTTTTAAAGCCCAAGACAATGCATTACCATATCGACCTCTACGTATACACTTCATTCCTTGTGTTTTACATATACTAGTAACTGCAATGTTAGATTACAATCAGAGAAAATATTCATAAATACTTGATATACATAACAATTAGTTGATATTTTTTAATTGATACTAACCAACTTTGAGCATTTTGTGATCTCGTGCTAAGTTAATAATTTTGTTAATTTTGGCTTCAGTACCAAGGGGAATGGATTGTAAGAGTATTTCTAGCCGAGATAATCCTTGAAGAGCACAGTGTTCGAGATAACTGGCACCACATTGCCATAAAGAATGATGACTCATTAGTAAACTACCGTATTCCAGAATCAGAGACTCGTGAAGTTGATCCGTAACGCTAGAAATTAAATCCAGAATATGTGTTGAGGATATAATTGTAATTGATGATCTAATGAAAATCCCGTATTCCTTTTGGAAATTTTTGGAAGAAACCTACTTTTTCTGATTTTTGTCGATGATTTTCAAACAACCACAGCGATACAGCAAGTCTGTTAAATGTGCAGCAAACCAGCCATTGTCGTTCATGTACTGAATTCCTTTGATAACTTGGTGTAGATCGCTTTCCATTAAGGCAAGAATCACGTTATCCAAGTGTCTACTGGCTTGCCATTTTACGGCGATATCATTCGCATAGCGTGCCAGTTCTGGTTGTTTACAGCACGGAACCGAATAGAGCAGTTTTGCAGCCAATAATTCATACCACGCGTCCGTGTAGTTAGAAAATTCCCATAGTTCACTGCCAACTACTAACTTCAAAGAAAATGTATAAAATAGTATTGCAGAATAAACTCTTCTGACGGCACCACTATTAATAATGACAAGTTTTACAGTAGAAATTTAAAGGAAAAAGTATAATACCTTCATGAGAGCTTCTAAATTAGGTTCAACGGAAAAAGTTTTCCTTTCTATATTAGAAGACAAATCCAGCTGCCAATGTTTCCATCGTAGAGAGAACTCAGTTACGGAGTAACCCCCATAAACATTGTAAACTGGCATACATCTGAGCGCATTCTCAGCTGCAATAAACGCAGGGCGATCTCCTTTACTATGCAGCGCTAAGAGGGCTCTAACAACATCAAGTTTACCATGTAATGCACATCCCATTACGACTTCCCAATAATTCATATTCTCGAGATCAGCGCCGACAGTTTTTTCCGCCAAAATTTTGATAGCCATCAATTCACGGGATGGGAAATGAAAACGAACCCATTCTAATAACTGAGGAAGAACGACATCTCCTGAAAATTAATACAAGGTAAGATTATAACAAGATACTTGAATAATCAAGGGTAACAATACTTAAGTGTTTATTAAAAGATATTTTTCACCTGGTATAATATCCACGTATAATATTTCAGTTAAATGCCACACGCACTCGACGTTATAAAATATTGTAAGGAAATTCTCGTACATTGATCTTTCTTCAGGAATTGACTTTTCTCTGAGCTCTTGCAGATTTTCAACGCATGCTCTCAAAATAGAGCGGTACCTCTTACTGTGTTTCAGCAATTCTGGTCTATTATCTCCAGAAGTAGAGGATTTTAGTTTTTGAACTGATAAAAAGACACCGTTACTTTCGTTTACCAGCTTCCGTAAAACGGGGGTAAATAATATAACTTCTGGTGAGAGAAAGTGGACTTTTGCTTTGCAAGGTGCAAAGTTACTAACGGAATCTGTAACAGAAAAGTGTATGGAGTAATACAGTTTACATAAGCTTAATTAAAACTCTTTTTTCATTATAATTACTCACCTTCGGAACGTGCATCTATGTGTTTATAAGCATAAACGCCAACTTTGTTGGGACCGGCCCACGCTGCTGCACATCCTGTTCGTCTGCACAAGTCATCCGGTATGCCCTAAAAAATTTCAAATTATAACATTTTAACGTTTCAATTTGCAAATGCAACTGTAAAAAGATTTAATTTCCTATGTCTCTACATTCGGCTCTTAGAAATTAAATTTTTTTTATTTGATTGATTCAACAAATACTAGAATCAGAATTTTTTGCTTTGTTTGGATTTCTTTTTTTAATAACTAAAAATATCTTTATTACAGAGCGCGGAAAAGTTTAATTAATCTTGGAAGTTAATCTAAAAGCCGGTCACAAACATTTATTGTAGGTTATACAGACTAAAAAGTCAGTATTATTGCCAATACTTACAATAATTTGAGCACTGTTGACTTCATCCATGTCGAAGTAAATTTAACTCACTATACTTCACTAAAACTTAGGCCGATAATGTGAATAATATTATTATAAACTACGTTTAAGAGGAGAATAATAAATAATACATAAAAACCGAAAGGCTTTGAAAAAATGGTACACTCGACTTCCGCAATAGTCACCACCGCAATAGTCACTGCACATGCGCTGCGATCGACATCTGATTGGTTGCTAACGCAAACAACACAATACGCATGCGCAATCGATGTGACATTTGGGGTAGGGAAATTTGGCGACTATTGCGGGGACAACTGTTTCGGATTTGGTGACTATTGCGGAAGTTGAGTGTATATACATTAACTTTGAAAAATGGTACATATAAAGGTGATATCATACCTCTGCAAAAAAATTGCTTGCGCAATATTTTGCGCAATGGAAATGAAAGATTTTCCACTTTGCAAGCGGACCAACTTCTT
>CAJFCO010000087.1:561104-588189 GCA_904066015.1 Synergus gifuensis
CTTGTCTCGCACATTACTTCGTCGTGGTGGTGGGGGTGCTACCCCTACCAAGTTACCATGAACACTTTTTAAAATATCAGAGCCCTGCTCAATGCTCGCTCCTAAACATGGTAAGGGGATTAATTGAGCGCGGGGGAATGTAAAAGCTTGGCGGGAAATTTAAACAAGAAACATGGAAATGTAACTATTAAGATTAAATTCGTTAATAATTTAGAAAAAATATGTGCACGTTTACAAGAAATAGAAACATTTATAGAAATATTTATAGCTACCTATATCAATGCGAATTTTTGGCGTAATTTTTAAATATTAAAAACACATTAACTATGTATTAACAATAACTAAATTCGTAAAAGTTTAGTTTCTCAGATCTCTTTTTATTGTACACTTTCAATACATTTATGATATAGTGAACAGTATAATATCATTCTAATTACATAACATTCACATTTACATACAAACTCAACTTGAATTTGAGGCTGTAAAATGAAGGAGATTCATGATTCTTCGAGATTCATAGAAGTATTGCTTGAAAATATTCTATGGCATCAAAAATGCGTGCATTAAAAATTTAAAACGAAAGTACAATACAAGATCTTATTTATATAGGTTTCAAAAATGCCTGTGGGATAATCGCATTTGCAATGATAATTGAACTTTGAACCGCACATAGTTGCACATTGCTGTGCTAAGAGCACTTAATATTTTACACTTACTGATATAAAAAATACGTAATATTATTACAATTAAAATAATTATCCACAGTTTACGGTTCTAGTAACAGTAATAGTAGAAGAAATCTTTGAAATTCAGCTAATCGCCTAGGTTCACAGTGTACGATAACTGCGGTCCGTCCAAGCTTTGTAGAACTTCCAGGAGAAAGCTCCAATTCCCACAATACAGGTGGTTAGGATGATGCCACCTGAAATTCAAAACAATGTAGTTAAAAGAGGGTTTAGGCCTGTTCTTTAAAAAAAAGATTTCTTAATAATAGTTTCTCTCGATTCTTACCCATAAAGCTTAGACCATCAAAGTGACGTTCCTTTGGTGGTTGTGGAGTTGAATGCGATGGAGAATGAGTTGATGAGGGAAGTGGTGTTGTTGTTGGTGCATTAGGTTTCGTTGGTATTAGTGGCGTAGTAGTCGGAACTGGAGGAATATGAGTAGTGGTAGAACTCGTCGTTGTCGTCGTATTTGGGGTTGTTGTAGATGTTGTTGTAGATGTTGGTTTTGTTGTAGGAGGTATTGGTTTTGTTGTTGGTACTGTTGTTACATTTGGAGTAGAAGTAGTAATAGAGGAGCTACTAGGAGTTGTAGTATTAGTAGGTGGCTTTGTTGTTGAAGGTAGAGGCTCTGCTGTTGTTGTAACGAGCGGTGGTTTAGTCGGTTCAACTAAACATAAAAAAATATGTTCCCAGATTAAAATTATGAATTAATAATCAGAATCTTTTGATTCTGGCAAAGACGGTATGCAAACGCTATTCTCAATTTTTTCTAGGTTTTCTATACAGGCTGAAAATTTAGGTCGGTATAAATCTCTCAGAGGAAAATTCTCGGATGATATTCAATACTTTACTGAATTCTACATAATAAAAATCGTAAATATCGTAAAAGGAGTACAAATTTAATCTATGTTACTTTGACAATATATTATTTTAGCAAATATAATTTCACAAAACACTGGGTAAATAAACAATTCACTTATTAAATAATTGGACGCGTAGGCAATACAAGCCATGTTGAAAAATACAATGAAATGCAGTTTTCGAGATAAATATAATTCGCAGTCAGTACTATTTTAATAATTGATAAAATAGAATCACTGCGGTGATAACAAAACATGTAACGTGATAAAAGTTTGTAGGAAATAATGATACTTAGAACATTCTTAAAAAATGTAAACTCATGAAACTTACTTGGAGATTTAATTACTGATGCATGGGCTCCAATTGTTATGAATAATACAATACATATCGCAGATATCGTCTTCATTTTGGATTCTATATTCATGCGAGTTTAATCAAAAATTGAGAAGTAGGAACCGCAATATGGTATATTTACTAGCACTTGTTAACAATAAACTTTCTATACGGAAGGCGGAAAGGAAAAGTGACACCCTAGATTCTAGAACAAAACTAGAACCACATAGAACGATAATGTATTGATTGGCATGCGCCGTTTTAAAATTAGAATTCCAGGGCGCTAGGACCCTTTCACTGAATTATTCCTAGCTAGTAATATTTCAACGCGGTAAAATTTGAATGCATATAGAACTTAATTAAAATTATTCGGCAATGTTTTAACCAGCTTATAGTTTTATGGTTTCTCCAATTTGTTCTTAAACAAATTAAAATGATAATTTTTTAAAACACCAAGTTTGAATTTTCCCACATTCTTTGATGAAAGCAGGATCACGTGACCGATCGACGACTGTTCTTTGGTCACGTGATCATTGTCAATATAAACAATTTCAACTTGATTATTTTTGAATTTCTGTTCCATTCTGTTCATTTTAAAACTACAGAATGAACATATAGGTAAAAACAATTCTCAAACACAAGTAAGCTTACTCCTTAATTTACAAATTTAAATTCAAAATAAAACAAAACACATCCGTAATTGTTCATCGCTACGACGTTGGACATCTCCAAATGTAAGAAATTACTCTTTTATTTCACAAGTTTAAACATATAGTTCAATTATTGAAATGGTTCAATTTGAATAGTTCAGATTTTAAAGGCTATTCTTCTGTTTCACAAGTTTATTTCACAGTTTATCTGAAAAATTGAAAAGAGAGTTGGGAAAGAATAGGCAAAGGAATATTTTCTAGACAACTTTATTACAGGATATCAGAATACAGTCTACAGTTGGTAATTTAAGTAATTATCAATATATCTTTAAATATAAGTAACGTTTGGGAGATTTGAAATTAAAAAAAATCGCCGCTCACGTATCCATACAAAATGTATAAAAGTATCTGGTCATTGGATAAAAAATAATCTTGGATGTCGTAACAATCATTGTTGTTTCGTTTAACTATTCGAATAAAAAGTATTCGTCTTTTAAGGACGTAGACTTAAAAATCGTCCAATAAAGAATGCCGGGTGTAAACCACATTTTTTCCACTTGCAATGCTTGTCAGATAGAATCATGATATGGACACAACATGTTGCTCTGAGGAAGAATTAGTGGCAGTGAACATAACGGGCATATGTAAATACAGTCTACGTTCTATAGAGTATGCGATTCGACACATTGCTTTGCATGCATTGTTAATGTTACTCGTTTTAAATATATATATTTATAACCAGTTTAATCTTTTATGTAATTTAGCTAGCAAGCATAACAATTGATTCTTTGTAAGATTAGAATCATGATATGATGAGTCAAATGTAGAATAGTTTTTTTTTTTTTTTTTAGGGGACTGCCAAAGCCAAAACGTAACTGTCACTATTTATATAATTCAGCTATACAGTGGCGTATATCAAAACTTATAAAATACCCAAAACCACAATGGAAAGTCCCCTTAATACCTGCGCTTCTAACTGGCGCAACTATTTGTTACAGCCATGAAATTTTCTTTGATATGCGTTAGAGCCAGACTTTTCTTGGTCATTGAAAACGATTACAATTGTAATTACTGTTATCGAGTATAAGACAATTTTTTCCTGCAAGCATAGATGCCTATCTAGCTTGATAGAAATTAGTTCATTTGAAAGCTGGAGGAGGTGCTCTCTGTCCATTCGGCTTTGAATCTTCAGTCATTACAGTCACTAGTTCGCCAACTGCTTTTCCCAGGTCTCCTGAAAATAGAAATAATTCACTGATTAAAATTTCATATTGCAAACATCAATATACCAGAATATTTTCGGGATACTCAATTTTCAAATTTTTTAAATTTTGATTGAGGACAGAAATACAGACTCTTATTGGAAATAGTTAGTAGGAATAACTATAAATTATTGAGTAAACCTTTAGACATAGCTTCTTTTACCTCTCACATCCATGCTGTCGTATGCATAAAGAATAAGTTGAGAAAATTAGTGCAAACATTGGAATGTTTATTATTAATGAACTAGACATTGATGAACATGAATATCAACGAACCTGCCATATGCAACAGATTACCCACGTTATGGGAAACACTGTGAGAATGTGGCGGCGGTGGCGGTCTTTCTAAGCTGCTTATTCTGCCCTCGCCAGTACCTCCACCTCCTAAGCCCATATATACGCAATAGCGTGTATAATATAATACAAGCTCAAGCTATTCTCATTAAAATCAGCTCACCATTGCAATTTTGTTAGTCAAAACAAAGGATTTTAAACCAAGCATCCCTTATGAAGAGATTCAAATATATACAAAATGAAAGATATGGAATGAGAATCTAAAAACTATTGGGTTATTTATATTTTAGTTATTACTATGTAATTATATTGACCCAAACTTCAGTTACCCCAACTGGTTAAAAAATAAAAACTATAATTGTTAATTAAATTCTGGTTAGTGTATTAATAAGCATAATTCTTACACACCTTGAGAATCGTGGTAATGGCCGTTCATTTTAGCGGGAGAGTCGGTAGCTAATTGGGAAGCTGTCACACTTCGAGTTTGTAAGGTGCCAGTCTTGGATGGTGACGATCCGTTAGGCTGAAAGAATAATTAATTATAAAATTAAATACGCTACTTTTAGCACTAAATAAAATAGTAATGTATTGAAGAATCTCACCTCATCAAGTAGTTGTCTAAGTCTTTGGAGCTGAGCTTCCAGTTGTCGATTGTGATCTTCAAGAATTTGCATTCGAGCTTCCAATCTTCCTTTGTGTTGCCTTAAAAGCTTAGCTTCCGCAATCATATCACAGTCGGGTTGTCTTCCATGTCCATCTTCGGGCGTTGAACCTGGTGTTTGCTTAGAGCGCAACCTTTCGTATTCAGCTTGCAGCGTTGCATTTTCCTCTTCTAGTTCGCGGATCATTGCCTCTAGCTCTTCCCTCTGTTCAGCATCGATCGCAGCCATGACCTGTACGGGGCTTCTGGGGACGTTGACGTTGTCACCTCCGTTGAGGCTGTGACAGTAATGTGCAATCAGCTGATGTTCATCATCACTGTCAGGAGTGGAGTTGCTCCTCGTGCGAGATAATTCCACTTCGGCGAGTCTAGAAGCATACATCTCCAAACGTGAATGCATGTCTTGACTAAGAGAACTGTGCTGGGGCGAGGGAGCTGGACTTTCCAAAGCATCGCCTTCCAAGACAGTTTGCACTGGCAAATAACCAACTCTAGGGTGTTTCTTGAAGTATCGTTTCGACTTGAACTTGTTGCGCAACGCTCTCGTAAAGTCTCTTACATCCTCTCCGGAAGTTGTCTGTGAATTAGGAAAAATATTAGAGGAGTATTGAAATTCGAACCTTTAAGGAAGATTAAAATATTGTCCCAAGATTAATTTATTAATAATAAATTGTTTTGAACCAGACTTTTAATATTAATTAATTTAATATAATTAAAAGTTGAATTGCTTACCGCTGTACAATATTCCTGCATTGGGTGCGTTAGTTTGTGGTTTTTCGCTTTTCGTCCAGAGAAGAAGCAATTCTGACACATATCGAAGTTGAAACATTTTAGGCAACGATATCTGTAACAATCATTATTTCAAATTTCAAGTTCATCTAGAGTTATAAATTTGCAATTGTATGTTGATAAGGTGTAATTAGGAATCTATAGTTCTAAACTATTTACCTGAATCCAATAATGGGATATTCTTTACAGATGTTGCACTTTGCTTGGTGTTTCGCAGATTCTGCTGCGGAAAGTCTATGAAGTACTGGAAGCCAAACCATGCTTTGGGGTTCCTGCTGCAACCAACTCAAAAAGTGCACCGCCTCGATTTCGTTTTTATCTTTTCCTGCTTTTTCAAAACAGCTCCGAACACTTGGTTCTATGTTGGAACCTCCAAACGCTGCAACTTCTCCAAGTTGTCTTGGAACTTGAATGCAATCGTGCAAGAGTAAACCCAATTTTCGTTGATCCACTAACCTATTCGTATCCGCAATCAAACGGAATAGATCTGGAAGATACAAATTCGTTGATCGTGAGTTTTTGAAACTAAGCAGCCCTTTTCTTTTAACATATACGAAATCGAATCACTTTACTCACATCTATATTTCTCTTCTAAGTGACCTTTACACAACAAGACGAGTCCAACTTTGAATGATAAGACGCGAATCTGTCCAGTTCTTTGGCTGAAATTAAAATGATAGTTTTAAATAAAAATTCGATTTGCAAATATATCACTGAAATTAGTAAAGAGCTTTACCTATCGTAAACATTGAGCAGCCAGTTTATGGCTAGATCTATACAAAGTGGCACAGAAACTTGTGTAGGATTATCCGCAGCGATGATTTCGTACAAGGAAGTTAATACAGTTACCATGTCTGGTATGTCGATGAGTTTGTCATTTTGAGCTCTTAATCCATGCGAATCAAATTGTTCTAGTGCCGTAGAAAGACTCAGCATGTCCACTGTCGAAAAAAAGTTAATAACGATGATGAAATGATTGATTCGATGAATAAATATTAAATTAATTTTAAGATATCCTTTAGGTTCTGTTGAAACTTGATTAACTTCTATTATTAATATGAAAAAATCTTACAGCATAATCGTTTTTGCACCGTGCGCAATTTCATTGCCGTCCTATAAGCCGAGAAACGCACTTCATTAAGATCTGACAGCGAAGTCATCAAATCTATCATATTCGGATGGTCCCAATGCGTCGTTTCCAGTTGATGGCTGTAAAATAATATTCGGTTTCACAAACTTGTACTTCCACATTGACGAAATTGGAACATAGAGTGTGATTAAAAAATATATATATATTGAAAATTCAGTCGTTCTGCATATGCATATCCACAAGTTTAATCTAAAATAATCCACATCTGTTTTTTTTTTAATTTAATCTTCGAAATCAATATTCGAGGTGTCGGCAGAAATAAAAACGCAAAGGATAATATTTCTACTTTCAAATTGTAAAGAATATCAAAAATAGAATGAATTGAAATTCCTTTCCTACTCTTTCAATCTGAAATGAATTAGTAAGAATTTGACTTTAAGGAATTTTAAAGGTTGTTCTGAAATTTCGAAGAATTTCTAGCGGTTTCTTTTCTTTATTTTCTTTTTTCGGAATTTTGAGAAATTTTAAGAGGTTTCTAGTAATTTTAGATAGTAATAGGAATTTAATTACTTGATATAATAAGGCACTTTTGCGGGCGTGAGGGCTCTTTCCCATGGTGGTTCCACGCTACTTGCGAGAAAAGCCTGACTACCCGGAGTGCTGCCATCCTTTCCAAATCCGCTTAATAATTTATAACGTTCATCGACTGCAACTTGCAGAACTTTCCATCTAGAAAAATATTTAACATTAGTGTAAATTTTTCAGCTCCAGTGTTTACCTGAACTTTAAGATCGTGGATAAAGCTTATTTTGCTTCAGTTTATAAAGTTAAGCATTTATTGACTTTATATCCAAGTTTATAGTGAAATTGTTAAGATTTCAATTTTTAATACAATCAACTTGAATAAATTTCCGTTAGTGTTTCGTTTCGCTTTGAAATTTAAAAAGTGGTATATAGAACTTCAATTTTATCAGATTGTCGACTGGGCACATGAGTCCTGTTTGATTTTACAATTAGCTTTTGTAAATTGGCCTACCTAGAGTTGAGATCTTCAAGTTTTGCTAACAGGGCGTGCGAAACGATGACGCTGCTCGAAGCAAAAACACTCGCTTGGTCGTTGGCATCTTCGATGTTCCTCTGAATGGGACCTAATCGTTCTCCAAACTTCTGTAAATTCTCTAACATTTCTGACGCTTCTGACGCATCGCTCGGTATCTGCCATCCATTCTGAATCGCTTCTGCTCCGGCCATCCGAGATGAGAGGTCCTCGAGACTTTTTTGAAAGACACATAATTTCTGAAACATAAAGGAAATTGCACGTCAGCAAAACATATTCAAACAAATTAATATTTATAACAAAAAACGCCAGATAGAAGAGATTTTATATTTTTAGTAGATCAGATAAGCAATTATTCAAATTACAATATAGCGCCAGAAAATTGTCTGGGTTGTTTCATTGATCACAGGCCAAAGTGAAAAATTCTTTCCGTCTGTCGGATTACGCGAGATGCATTTAATCCCTTATAAAACAAAGTTCTCGGATTTGAATGTTGACTTGAAAAACGAGTCGAGTTGGACTCTGCAATCCAGTTTAAACCAGATTTATTTATTTGTTTAGCGAAGTTTTAAATTGTATTTTAAGACCTGGAATCTTCCAGTCTCAAATAAAAACGAAAGTTAAATATACTCTAAAGTGTAAAATATGTGTCCAAAGAGAATATCAAACTCACTTTATACGTTTTAACAACAATAAAAAAAAAAAAAATTTTAGTGAAAATTCACAAACTATTTGATGACATTTCAATCCCTGTTTTCGAGGATAAAAAGGCAAATTCTTCGGGCTTCAGGAACAAAATCCCCCAACCATTGGTCGAATTCGCGAACAAGAGGGCCGCATTTGCTTTCCAAATAATTCGAACGTTATAGTCAATTCGGTCTAATTACCCGTGTCGCTATTACTTCGAGCATCGTTTGTCCGCGCCACGTTGGTCTCCTCTTGTTCGGAAAAAAGAATAAAAGAGGAAACAGGCGTATAACGTGAACGATTAAAGTGGAGCGATCCTTTTGGGTTTGATGTTTTGAAAGTATGTTAACTCAATTGTTTGGTTTTCCGCTACCATTATTCATCTCGGTCCTTTGAAATCTCTTGAAATCCTTTAAAATTACAAAATATTTTGATATAGATATTTCATAGATATTTTATAGATACATTTTTCTATAAATAAAACTACATTCTATAGGTGATATTGAACTTTGTAATGAAAACTTTTAAAAATATATAAAAGCTTAATTACACTACTGATCATAATTGTGGCTTCAACTGTTTTTCGATGATCGTTTCAGTTTTTTTAAATTTAATTACATCAAAGAACTTAAAGTGAACTAAAGAGTAACATCAAAGAATTAAGTGTCATTCACTAATTTTATTTTAGAATCATCGTCGTTCTCGAGTTACGCCTTTTTTAAGGCTGCTTTTATCGTCTTGCTACTTGTGTGCTTCATTTTTATTTTTTTACATGCTATATTTTTCCTTTTTACTAGAGATAGAGGAAGTAATTTCTTTGTGCCACCTGTGTCGTAACCCAGCATGTGGAAGAAAACCTTATTGTGTTCACAGAAACGTCATATGGCTTACACCAATGTCACTGCTTTGTAGTCTTTTCTCACTTGTACAGAAATACAGTTTTATTGGAATTGTGGTACCATTTTCGTATTAAATATTGCTACGAACAAGTGTCGCAAACGTTCCATGAAATTCTTTCAAGGTTGTCAAATCGGATTTGTCAACATTTTTAATCGCAATTTATACAAAAATATTTACAGTCTTCTGTCTCCTTTTCACAAAGTTTTTAAAAAGGAATTTGATATTCTCGGACAGTCTAGGACGATTTATTTTTTCTTGCATTTGTGAGCCAATACGATAGTCTAGTTGAATTTTAATCGACTACTTTTCCTCAAAACTGCTCTGTCTGCAGATTCCATGCAAAAGACTTGCCTTTATTTGAAGACAAAGAGCAACCGCGACCACATTGCTTACTGGTGTGGGATGATCCACATTCATTCAGGAAACCTCAAAAAAACTCTGTATGTATTATACTCGTATATTCATACTTTCCATGATTTAAATTCATTTACTCTCATTTTTCCTAACCGATTTCATCCGTATAAACGGCTTCTTCTACGAAGAATTTAAAAACATGAATTTTGATGATTCCCAAAAATGTATTCGCCTCAAAAGATGAATATTTAATCGCGAAATTGAATACCCTGACATTCAAAGAAAAATAATCCCTTTTAGACTATTGGGGAACAATTCTGTCTCTAAAATTTATTTTGTAGCCGTGTAAATAAAAAAGATTAAAGCTCGAGGAACGCAACAAATAACGAAACTAGAAAAATTTGCATAAACATGATCCGGGACACAAAGGCCTTTAAGCTCGCTTTTGGAAATGGGGCGAGGATGCGTATCCGAGGTATGAATAAAACTGGAGGACAATTAATTATTACTGGCATTGGCTATGCACATTTGTACAACAACCTCGTGTAATATCATCGCTCTTTGTCGTCAATGAGGGGTGAGAGTTAGTTTTTCCTGCGGTACAGAGACGACCACAGTGTCATTTATTATGTAGTCCAGCAAGCAATTAAAGTTAACTCAACCATCCCTTCGCTTCTCTACTATCATCCTCCTGGCACCCTACTTGGTAGAATTTAGTAAGTTAATTGTCTGGCGCCGCGCCGTCCAATATTATTTCGCGAGCACTGTGCACAAAGTCCATTCGCCAATTAGCTATTCAGGAGTAAACTGACTCGAGTTTCATGAGAGATCCTCAAACTCCTGCCAAACTTGGCATTCGTCCTGATGGTGAACCCATTGAAGATCAATTTGTTTCATCTTAAATGTTTAAACTGAGCGTATTTGTTCCACATTAAATATACTAAATTATAGGTATATAACTGTTACTTTCTCAATCTGAATTATTTAATCTGAATTAGTTAAAACTTATTAATTAATAGTGCGAGATCGTTTACCATAAAATAGTAGAAAGTTACTAATTCAATTAATATAAAGTTACTGATTCAATTAGTATTTTTCATTTTGTGGATATTTTTATTCGACCACAAATTCTTTTTACGAAAATGATGTTTCACGTTTCAGCAAATAATCTTGATATTTCGAAATCACTTGAGGGAAATATAACTCCTTGAAATTGCCTCCATGCGGGTGAGTACTCACCCAGTATCTGATTTCCTATATTTCTTGCTTATAAAACATGAAGAATCGTTAAGTGTTCATATCCTCCTTTAGAATCTACTTACTCAAAGGTCCTTAAATAATTTAATTGTATTACCTCACTCAGAATATTGTATTTTTCGATATGCTTTCTGCAATATCTTTTTAGATTTTTATTTGATCTTCAAAATATTTCTAAACCTTGCAACTCTTCCAATTTTCCTAAACTATGCTCTTTAATGTTAGAAGAAGTTATGACTCCTATTCATATATAAAAAGTATTCAGTATCATGAGATGATATTTTAGCTCCTTTCCGAGAGTTTCCAAGATGTTATGTTCACATTTTACGACAGTAAAAAGTACCGGTACAATTTAAGAGTTAAGTGCAAAATGTGTGGAGAAAGATGTTCAACGTGATGTCTACCAAGATTTCCATGATTTTTAGGAAAAATGCGTGTTATATTTAAATATTTATACTAGGTTAATTAATAAAATTTTTAGTGCAATTGCTGGTTGATTATTCTTCTTGGAATTCAACTTGAAATTGTCCGCTCTCCTTCCTAATTGATCCCAAAAGTTCTCACATACAATCAATATTTCCAAATATGTACTTTAATTGGTTACATAACTGAAATTAAAGTTGGATTGACATTGTGATTGTACTTACAATTCAGTTCAACTTTTATTTAGTTCAATATAAACCTCGACATTCACATTGATTTCATGCCTACATAAATACCGAAACGTGCTCTTCATTGACTTCTTCCACGAATTGATAATAAATAATTGATTCTTATTGAAATCAATTCGTTTTCCATTTGAATTGCCCATCTCTCGAGACGATTATTACATTGAACAATATTTCGCTAATAAATTCAAGTGCAAAGGGAACAAGATAATGTGGGGATATCTTTCAATTATTATGGTTTATGCAGAACGTCCTGCTATTAAACATTGATTATTTGTAATTTGGATTATTTATAATAATCCTCTTTCAACATATATAGTTAACAATCAGAAAATTTGAATTTAAAAGACAATTACCAACCACCAGTAATTTCCTAAATCTTAGCAAAAATTGTTATCTTTTAATTAAAATACTTAATTTATTTTCTAAATTTAATTTAGAAAAGAGGGAGTTGGGTTCTGGAATTCAGCTTCCCTTCTTGTTCGAGAGTTCGCACAGGGAAAGAATTTTGCAAGCATCCTCTAAAAATAGTTGAACTTCCTTCTACTCGGCAAAATGTATCCGGTCAGACGCTTTGCAGCGGCAAAATATATCGGTCAGGTGAAAAGGGATTAAAAAAAAAAAAAACTTTCGGAGGAATGAGAAATTCGTGTCTGACCGGCGCTCGATTCCCTCATAAATATTCAGATTTCCGCGGTGGCTCTTTATTTATTACATTGCTGGACTTGCCAGACAAAGAGAACTGGCCGAGGTGACTAAGCGGCAATATTATGGCGCCTCGCCGTTGGCAGTATGCCACGTGCATCTATTATAAGTCCAGGTTTGCAATGTGCAAGTACCCTAGACCTTAACCTTAACGTACTTGGAGCGATTGATTTCAAAGTCCTCATTTCGATTACCTCAGGTGTGTTTACGACATCAATGACCCATTAACTGCGAGCACAAGTGCATCCTACTTTCTCGGGTTTTACTACTGAAACTAAATCATACTTGATTTTTAAATTTATTGCCATGAAGACCCTTAAATATATGCCCAGAGAATTGTTAATTTGCACACTTCTCACACATTCAACTCATATCATCTTTTTAGAATAAATGATGATGATTACCATCTTTATTCTATTTCCAAACAACATTCCAAGTTCTACCCCATTTTCCATTTATTTATACATTCTTCTCTTTGCTTATTTTGTACTTCTTCCATTCTCTGAATTGTATTTCTCCTATTTGTTTTTTCCATACTCTAGATCACCAGCTGTTTCCCTCTGTTTTGATTATATTCATTTTACTTGATTAGTTCTCGCTTTGATTATTTTCAAAAGGGGGATATTGCAATGAATAGTAGAAAGCTTCTTTCGAAATGATAATCTACAAATCTATCAATAATCAATACATATATATGTACTCTTCTTTAGTATTGTCGGTATCGTCAAAAAATCAACTACTGTTTTGCGTTATGAAAACGAAACGAGAACATAAAGTAAGAATGATTGTAGTAAAAGGAGAAATATCATCCACAAATCTACCATCTCTTTGCAAAAGATGACAGTTTAAAACGTCCAATTTACCACGTGTTATTCTAATTCCCTAGTTATACATAGTGCTCCTTTGCTCTCGCCTACATAATTTAGTTTGGTACTTTTATTGCAGTTGGTTGGTCTATAAAGTTTGATTTATGAATCAGGAGGACGGTCATTTATTGCAATGATCTGCACCCCGGATGCGGAGGAGTGCTCTAAGTTTATCGACAAATTCAGTTATATTTATGGACAATTATATATATACAGACTTATAAAAGTGAATCGAACAACATATTTATTAAAAAGTTGTGACATACCAATCATCCTCGTGAAAATACGTGACAGAAACCCGTAACATGTAAATGAATTTTATTGTGAAAATAGAAATACGTGATTTTTCACGCTGAGGTGCAAACGCTCGGAACTGCAGTAAAAGTGTGGAGAGATTAATTTCCCGTATGAATTTTTCTTGATAGCGTTTACAGAAATGGCTGTTTTATATTGAAAATTCATCGAAGCGTAAAAAAACAGAAAATAAAAAGCTATTCACAAAGTTTGCTCTTTATGCCTTATTTTTGTAAGTTTAGAAGAAGAAGAAGAATCTATTAATATTAAACGAAATAAAATAAAGAGCCAATTTTGCTACTTGGGGAAGGTTTTTTTTCGAATGTGGGAAATCAGAAGCAATTTATCTTTATCTGAAGACACACGGAAAAAATATGTCCAGTAAAAAGTGTAGAACTTAGTCTGGGAATCTTGGACGGGTACCAAAATGTTGTAAAAATTGAAAACCTCCTTCTTTGAGAATATTTACAAGATATTTCAATACTAAGTGCAAGAAAGAACTACATAAAGTACTGGACTGTCTAGGAAATTTCGATAAAGCAAACACAATTTGGAGACTGTAAAATGTCTAAGACAGTCTGGGAAAAAGTGAAGAGGCAGCGAGTATAATTTCCAAGACAGTATGGGAAAATATGAAGGGTTCTAAAGCAAAATAAAAAAATCGAAGCACAGACATCAGATTTGTAGTCTTTTGTTTACAACTTCACACTACTACTAATACACGAGAAACGTATTTTTTACTTATCTAATACACACAAACCTTATTCTATAACTTAATACATAATACTTATAACGCAATTCACTAACACGGTAATACGCAGAATATCGCATGCTGAGTATATCGGTCGAAATGGTCCTTATATAGTAATAGTCAAATTTTCACCGCTTGTGAGAAACGTCCAGTGTCGGGTCAAAAATGAATAGTGACCCAAATGATATTTAATATGTTTTAACATGTTTTACTTAAATTTTGTATTATAACTCTGTTATTTGATTATTTTTAATGTTTTATTGTTTAAGATTTCGTGAGTTTTATAAATGCTGAAAGATTAATAATATAAGTAAGATAAATATTTTTCTCTAAAATCACTTGAAGTATACATATAAAAATTAATTGTAATTGAAGCCCAAAAAATCCATTTTGATAGTTATGAAAAAAAATATTGCGTTTATTTTTATTTTTTTTTTTACTTTTAAAAATTCGAGAAATGATAAACGTTTTCGGAATTTAATCGACTTGTATTGTAAGTAATTTTTTATAGGATTTTTCGATGAACTCATGGAAAATCGTACTAAATCAAGATAAATAATTTAATTTAGTTAAATTTGTTTTATAATTTTCAAGTTATTTTATTTTTATTAAAAATTGATAAGATCACTTATTCACTTTGTTTCGCACTACCGGCTGATGCGCTGATGGTCAACTGCGCATATCGAGGCGCAGATTATTTTCCTAGACTGTCCAGAACTTTTTGTAATACCAGCTCGCTATTTTTCACTTTAGAAACTTATACATATTCTTTCGAACCGAATTGGAAACATTCACAACTTTTTTACAATTTGTCGTGAACTGAATTTGGCTTCTTACTTAAATTTTGTGTAGTAAATACAAAACTATTTTCCTAGACTATTATTGAAAATTTCCAAGACTCATTTGCATTTAGTACTGAAAAGTTTGAAATATATTACTAAAAGTCATTCAAGATCTCCAACATTTTGCTACCCGTGCAAAACTCCTGGACTAATTCTACACTTTTTACTAGACATATTTTTTCCGTGTAGTCATGTACCGTAGAAATGGAGGGATAGGTAATAACATATCAGTATATCCGAGTTGACATCACTAGTCTTAGCTTCGGGCTGAGCCAAGGACTTGACTAGGTGGTTTATTATCGGGAATTAGATTAGTTACAGTGAGAGAAACAGTAAGAGCAATTTCTGCGATAGTATCATCGAGGATAGGGTATGAGACACTAATATGCACACACTCGACAAGGCGACGTTAATTACGTGCAATTGTCTGCGAGATCAGTGCCTCTAGCTTATAACGAGAGCAGACACGGTAATAATGATTATTATCGTACGCATCTAATACACTCCTGTGATTATGGCGTGAACTCTACTTAGTTTCGCACTTCGAAAGCTGCGAAAACTATATTTATACTTGCAAAGTGCTCTCCAAGTGCCGTTATGTTTATTTCACTAGTTTACATACTCTGTCGCTACTTGAAAATATTATCTTAATATTTGAAGCATTCATTTGATACTTTCTAAAGTTTAAGTTAAATTTTAAGGGTCGGTAATTCCTAAGATTTCAAGTAAACATCCCTTCAGAGTAAAGAGAGAAAAAAGTGGGTATCAAAAAATTGATATCAAAAAGACTTTGGAGTCTTATTAATGAAAGAGAACACTTTTCTTCCTTTCGCGCTAGGTTTCCAATTTCAGTTTGCGTCTGCCCACGACTACTCCAATCGCCAATAGCAATCTTTTCCACATCCTCTGCACTCGATGTAAAAGTGGCAGTGATTTATCGCTCGGTTTGTTTACTCCGATCGCTTTAGTTCGTAAAATGAATACGACAGAGGTGTACTCTAAAAAGCAATTAAACCAAAATATTGCCTTTCGGTTGTAAAAGGTGTTCTTTAATTTCAATTTCTTTTTGAGAATTGATTCTCTAATCAATTTTGATTGAATTTTATTCATTTAAATTCAAAAAAATTTTAAAGAAATATCAAAACGCTTCTAATGATTTCAGGGGATTTTAATATGTTGTCTGTAGAATTTCAACAGATTTTAAAAGATTTTTCAAAAGATGTAAAAGAAATTCAAAATATTTTGAGTTATTTCCAAAGATTTCAAAGAATTCAAGACGTAAAGAGATTTCAAGAGGTTTCACGAGATCTCAATAAAGTTGTCAAGACATCTTAAAAGATTTCAAGAGATTTTAGGGAATTTAAAGGGATTTCAATTGGCAGGCCTGATCTCGATTCTAAAATACATGCGGCGAATACAAATCCAATCAATATAGATGGAGAGAGAATGTGGCTTCAGATTTCGGGCTTGCGAGAATCTACTTTCGATATCTCAATTTCCTTTATATGATATAGGAAAATGAATCTAAAAAAGTTTTCATACGATCGCAGCCAAACTCCAAAGTGATTGCGGTTCACGGTATGAGAATCGTATACGTTAACCGCATACAAAATCAACTTTATTGTCTTATTTTGCGCATGTCTGGCTAAATATAAGCTTGTTCTACTGTCCGATTTTCATTTACAAGTCAGGGTTGCCACAAGATTTAATTTTTCAATTTCCCTGACATTTCCCTGACTTTCAGACAAATTTCCCTGACAGAAAAGTATTAGGAATGTGTATAAATTTTCAATAATAATACTATTGAAATTTTTGAAAAATTTCGTATAATATCATTTTAAATCTTTTGAAATTTAAAATCATTTCACAACATTTAACATTCGTAAAGATCTCTCACATTTACAAGTTTTGAAATCTCTTAAAATTCATTGAAATTTATTTAAATTCCTAGCAACGTCTTAAAATTCCACGAAATCCCTTCAAATTTGTTAATATTTCATGAGATCCCTTCAATTTTCACTAATCTTTTTAAAATTCCTCAAAATCATTTGAAATACTTTAAATTCCACGAAAAACTTCAAAACCTTTTAAAATTCCTAAAAATCTCTTATAATTTCCTGTAATCCCTCAAAATTCCATAAAACATTTTCAGAATCTCGTGAAATATTTTTAAATTCCACAAGGAATTTTAAAATCTCTTATAATTCATTAAAATTGCTTAAAATTATTGAAAACTTATTAAAATCCCTTAAACTTCTACAAAATCTTTTAAAATTTAAAATCCTTTAAAATTCCACGAGAATATTTATAATCCCTCGAAATTTCTTTAAATTCTTCCAATTTTCTTAAAATCCTTTATAATTCCACGAAATACTTTAAAATTTCTTAAAATCACTTTAAAAAATCAAAATTTCTTAAAATTTTTACAAGCTTTTTAAAATCCTTTAAAATTTCTCAAGGAACTTTAAAATTCCTTTAAATACTTTGAATTCCCTAAACTTCCTTAAAAATCTCTTAAAATTTCATGAAGTCCTTTTAAAATTCAACTAAATTTTTTAAATATTATACAAATCTATTGTAATCACTTTAATTTCCTCGAAACCTCTTAAAATCCTTTAAATTTATTGAAAATGTCTTGAAATCATTAAAAACCTAGAGAATCTCGGAGAATACCTGGAAATTATTTGTAATCCTTCGAAATCTTTGGATAGTTTCTAAAATTTGTTAAATAAACTATAAAAGTTATATAAGTAATACAACAAAAATGACATAATTAACATAAATGTCAATTTCTATTTTCCCCGTCAACTATTCGCATTTCCCTGACATTTCCCTGACTTCCCTGACATGTGGCCACCCTGCAAGTTCTTGCTCAAGTTTGATAAAATGATTTCTTTTGATAAAAATGAATGATAAAATTAAAATTTCTTCATCATTGAAATCAACAATCCGAAATATAAATTTCAACAATATAAATTCTGAAAGCAGTTATGGACTTCTGTACCCAGTAAATCGAAGTTGAGCGACTACTCGCTTGTGAAGAATAAAATCCCAGTTTAATGAAGTCACAGCGCCTACATGATCGTTTTACATGGGATAGAAATGCATAATGCATTAGGAACGGTGGTAAAACTCACGAGATGGTTCTCCTCAATTTCCGGTTCATGATTGATAGCTGCCAGAATGTTGGTGGTTTTCAGTGAATGTAGGTGCAACGACAAGGCAGCATGTAGAATTCAATCTCGCGTCGAACTGTCCAATGACTATCGTCAATTGAACAGCCGAATGTTTTACATCGACGAATACGTCCGGAACATAACGCGCCTACAAATTCTTGTTCATACAGTAAAACTAGAAACTCGTCTATCCGGGAATTCGATAGGATAATTGTAAAAGCAGGAACTAACAGAAGCTGCGTCTGTTGTTAAAGTCGCTAATCAGAGCTCCATGCTTTTACGACCAACGATTAAACTCTATAATTACAGCCACTGCATCCTCAAGTCGGAAAATGCAATCCCTTCATCATCTGCGGTTTAAGTTATAAGCTTTTAACAGATAAGAAAACTGCCTGCAAAATGCAGAATGCATTTAGCAATAATAGCAACTATTATGGACTTTAAAAGTTTTAATTTTTCGTATCATTGAATGATTTAACTTTTTAGATATAAAAACATTTTTAACGAGGGCAGCGTGACTTTTTCCGCGCAGAACCGTATGAAGATGGTTAAATATTAAAAATATTGAAGTCTTTCAAAGTAGAGTTTCAAGAGATGAGAAAATCAAAATAACTCTCGAAATACTCAGAGGATTGTGAAGCATGGTGGACCAGACTGATAACAATTTAGATTTTACGCTGTCGTCCATCAACTCAATTCTCTGATACTGATCGAATCTCTCATGAAAAAGATGTCCATGTTTGAATACCTAAAAGGCGAAAGTACAATAACGTCTAGAATTTCTATCCTATCATAAAAAAGAGGTTGTGATTATATCGAAAATAAATTCTCATAATCTGAAGCCATATTCTCATTGGATCTATATCACTGGACAACAAAATATGACCTATGTCGGGTTCGGACGAAATATATCATTTCCATGGTAGTTTTCTGTGCTGAATCCAAATCTGACCTCCGTTTTTTTCGTTGATCTCAAATTTTTGAGTTTTTTTGAGTTAAAAATTTTTTCGAAAAATCACAAATCGTTTGATAAAAGGGTGAAAAAATTTTTTTCACGAAAAGCGATACATGCTTTCGATGCGTTTTTTAACGCAGAATCCATTGGTGTTTTTGTTTTTTCAATATCTCATATAGTTTTTGAGATATTTTTAAACTAGCTGTGAAGTTGTATCAACTTTTGTGCTCATTCAATGAGTACTTTGCTTCCTGTAAGCAAATATGATTTGCTTCCTCATAGAGGAAGCATTAATTATTCTTTACATCAACAATAAATTTTGATTATTTGAGAAGTTATATTCGAAAAATTCATTTTCAAAAATTACAATAAAGCACAATTTTCTTATTTTTCAATGAAATGCATTAATCTTATAGGTCAATCGATTCGTCTCGACGCAAGGAACCTTTATTTTCCTTACGTCAGCTTCGAATTTTGAATATTAGAGAAGTTATAGTTGAAAAACAAATTTTTCAAAATTAAATAGATTAATAATTTTGTTATTTTTCAATGAAATGAAATAATATTATAGACCAATCGATTCGCCTCGATGCAAGGAACATTTATTTTCCTTACGTCAAGTCAAAATTTTGATTATTTGAAAAGTTATAGTCGAGAAATTAATTTCTGAAAATACAATTAACCATCACCGTCGAGCATGCAAAAGAAAAAGTTTCTAGGGAGTATAAGTAGCAGCTTATAAATATATTTAAAAATTTTTTTAATTATTATTATTATTCCTATGCAAATATTAAAGACATTACTGCAATGAGATATTAGAAAAAGTACAATGATTCGTCTCGAGTACTTGTAAACCGTCAAATTGGGAACTCTATAGAAAGAGACAAGTTCTCTGTTATGTAACTTCCGAACCGTTACAGCTGGAACTGTAAACTTTTTTTAAAATTTTTTCTGCATCAAAAAACGAAGAGAATGAGACCTGAGAGACTAAAAAATAAAATTTATTCACTTAAATATAAGGATTTTTGTAAATTCATTTTTTTTCGTGTTTTTTTGGTTTTATTAAAATATCTCAAAAACTATATGAGATATCGAAAAAAGAAACACACCAGTGGATTCTGCGTTAAAAAACGCATCGAAAGCATGTATCGCTTTTCGTGAAAAAAATTTTTTCACCCTTTTATCACACGATTTGTGATTTTTCGAAAAAATTTTTAACTCAAAAAAACTCAAAAATTTGAGATCAATGAAAAATACGGAGGTCAGATTTGGATTCAGCACAGAAAACTACCATGGAAATGATATATCTCGTCCCAACCCGACATAGGTCATATTTTGTTGTCCAGTGATATTCAAAAGAATTCAGAAGTTAATTTTGTTTCAAATTTCAAACCGCAGTCCATTTTAATAATTGAGCAAGGATTTGTTGTTATTGCATCCGAGTTAGTACAAAATTATAAGCATCCGAATCTTGTGTAATGGGGTGTAATGGTTTTATGAAATCTAAGGTCTGCACTAAACGAGCTTCTGGCTATTATTGGCGGAAATCTCACTAAAAGGAGATATTCGTCTTAGAAGAGAAACATTACAAGTGGGAAACACGTTAGCAGTTTCCTTTGAGCCTCAGTTGTGGATTCGATCGTTTTGTATCTCGTTAATCAAAGCAATAAGATCAAAGTCACTTAATGCGCAAGAGTACAGCGTCTGGGGTTGGTCGAAGCTTCTAATCTAGAGTCTAGGAATCTTGAATTTACGTCTATAGAGAATAGAGCGTTTCACTCTCGTGCGTAGTATACAATGCAGGGAATTTTAATGGGGCAGCGAGGCTCCTCAATGGGGGAAATTGTACCGGAAGTCTCGAGCCGCTTCGCGCCAAAGAACGGACCACCGAAGCAGGGGTTAAAGGCCCATTAACTGCAAAGCAATCTTGCTCGCCAACGAGTCCAAGTGCCGCGTTGAGTCCAAGTATAATGCAAGGAACATACACCGTTAAAAATGCAAGCTATGCATACGAGAAACGAATACCCACACTCCGGATTAGATTTCATCTTGCGAGATATGAAGATGTCGACAGGCTGTGAGGGTGTTAGAACAAACCTGCAAAACTCATTTGCACCGGATTCTAATTGATTCAATGGTAACAAGAGACGCAGTTGCTTTAAATTTGAAACCGTTATACCACTTGAGTGATCTTATTTTTTGAAATGATGCAATAAAAGTATTAAAATTTGTATTATTAGTCTAAGATCTACCCGTGTAGAAATTTCCCTATCTTTCCCCATTTAAAGTAGGGTTCTAGCGTGGCCCGGACTAGAATTTCTAGTCTAGAAAAAACTAATCGGGGCCCTGTCTGGCTCCGACTAGAAAATCGCCGCTAACCTTACCTTCGTAATTATAAGGTTCGGCTTTTAGGCAGCGCTCAACATAACCTTTCTTTGATAAAGTTCATGAGTGTCGGTTCACAAGAATTTGTCAGTTACAAGAATTTGTAACAGACTTCAGAATTCAGTTCACAAGAATTCAAAATTCACTTCAGAATTCAGTTTACAAGAATTTGTCAGTTGGATTTTTTGGAATTTGAGGAAGACCTCGCTGCAAAAGATTTTCGTTTGAAGTTTGTAAGTACGGTTATTTTAAAACATATTTAAGTGTACAATACCGTAAAAACTTAAATAATGAGCAAAAGAATTTTATTTCTTTAGACGTCTTCACTTTCATTTTTCTTCGATGGAAAGAGAAATCTGAGAAAGACCAAAAATAATATTTCTACTTCAAATCATCCCAAATGCATACACTGAAAAAATTGGTTTAGCTGTCCCAGCTAGACGTATAGCTGGATTTCGTAATGCCAAGAAAATATAGCTGTGTTACCTAAATTTCTAGCTGAGTTACCTAAATATCTAGTTGTTTTAGCTAAATTTTTCCATCTAAAAATTATCTAGGTAAATTAGCTAGGTTATTTCTGGATGGTAAAATTTTACAAAAACAGCTAGATATTTAAGTAACTCAGCTATAAATTTAGGTAACAGCTATGTTTTCTTGGAATTACGAAATCCAGCTATACGTCTAGCTGGGACAGCTAAACCATTTTTTTCAGTGTAACTATATAAATTTATTATTAAAAATATACATCGTGGGGACCTGATTAGGGCCACAGCAGGGCCTTTTCTTTAATAGGGCTGAGGAAGGGCGATTCCCACTAGGCCCCTGCTAGAACTAGTAGTCAAGGCCTAACTGACAAAAGCGTTACGATCTAGCTGGGGCCCCGACTAGTTTTCCCCGCAAGGGCCCAACTAAAAAATGGAAAACTAGTGAGGCCCCCACTAGACCCCTATCGAAATTTCTACACGGGTATGAGTCCAGTGATATGTATATGAGATTCGTCTTTGAAAGTCAAGTAGAATTGGATGTTATTTTCAAGGAATTTGAAATATAATATTCTAAAACAATAATTAAATAATAATAATAGTAATAATAATAATAATAAATATGTGTATGGATGTCGCCGTTTTATGGTTTTAGATAAATTAAAGAAATTTGTAATTTATACTGGCAAAGGATTTTTTAAAATATTGAATTTTAACATTTTATACATTTATTATTATATTATTATATATTATATTATTATTATATTATTATTGTTATTATTATATTATTATATTATTTTATACATTTATTTTATACATTTATTATTTATACATTTATTATTAAAAATATACAACGCGGGAACCTGATTAGGGCCATAGCAGGGCCTTTTCTTTAATAGGGCTGAGGAAGGGCGATTCCCACTAGGCCCCTGCTAGAACTAGTAGTCAGGGCCTAACTGACAAAAGCGTTACGATCTAGCTGGGGCCCCGAATAGTTTTCCCCGCAAGGGCCCAACTAAAAAATGGAAAACTAGTGAGGCCCCCACTAGATCCCTATCGAAATTTCTACACGGGTAAGATCTAAAGTCTCCAGATATGTAAGAAAAAATTCCTCATGAGAGTAATGTGACAAAGCAAAGCAGACTGTTGAATCAGCAAAATAGTAGGAGAGTGTCTCAGAGGAAATAAGTGAAGTGGCAGACCTTTCTTTTCTGGTTTCGTTTTATGCAACGATTATCCGGTTTTTAGCCATAGTTGTATACGTATAGTTTATATTAACGGGCAGCCGTTGTACTCAGATTTCATGTGGCCTTTCAACTCGCGTTACACGCATTGTGCTGTCCTGGTCTATTTATTTCATATAAACATGCGTGTTCGCACAGTATATCCGCGAATGAATCCGTTCGGTTGAGGATTCATTTAGAGGGCCTTTGATGGAGCTGCAAATCACGTATTTTGCATTTTGCGCCTCTTGAACGTTTCAATACTCTACAATTTGTGTGTTTAAATCCGTCAAACAAAAACTCAGAGCTTCCATTTCCCAAATCACAGTAAACTCGAGTATATGCAAAGTAACCATGTGACCATGTGAATTTTTTGGTGCTAGACAAAAAATGTTGACAAAATACTTGACAAAAAATATTTTTCGTGTCGAAACAAAATTGGTTGCTAACCTTGAACTATATGAAAATTTTATCTTTCCCTAACGGAAGCGGGGAAGTTTTATCAACTCAGTGTGATAAACTGAAATAGTAGAAAGGTGTTAATAATTATCGGATCAAATTATGACTGCATTTGTTTACCCAGAATTTATAATCTAGAAAGTATCATGTATCCCCTGCACTCAGCATAGATCGTAAATCAAGGTGCTAATAAGAAGTCAGTAACTGCACCTTTCGCATGCATTAAAGGCAATAAAGGCAATAAAACGAGTAGTTAAATTCACACCGTAATCCTAAAAATTTCAACCATTCGATGACTGTAAGTAGTGAAATATCGTTGATGGTTGATAGGATGAAAAATGTTCTATTTATACGACACTTGACTGTGAATAAGTAGCGTTTGCTGTTACTAATTCTCTGCCATAAATTACGACACTCGAGATAGAACACATGCACTACTTTATAGATGAGAGAAAGAAAGATAAACGAATCATTGTAGTTGCATTGCAAATTTTCAGATTTAGAACTTCTCACATTCTAAGATCAACTCGAGACAAAAACTTTGTACAATTTCTTGAAGACGAAAATCTGTGAAAGTCCTTAAATAACTGAATTTCTTCGTAGAAGTTGAATTTGTAATGACTATTTCAAATGCAAATGCAAGTTTTAGTTTAAGACAGAACCACTGTTTTGGGATTCATTTGCTTTTGATGTTCATTTTATAGAAACTAATTTTTAAAGTGGATCAGCTTTTCAATTCAATTTTCTGAACCTGTTTATTATAGAGGAAGTAAAATATTGACACCACTTTGGTTGAAAATAACTTTAGACAATGCATCTGACAGGGCTCTTTCTTAAGATATTTTTTCCTTAGATTAGACCTTACATGCAATTTCATCAGATAGGGCATTGGTCTATCTACAAGAGGTGAGTTCTGGGATCAGCGTGTACCAGTCGTGGTATCCGATTTGATAAATTAGCCTGATAATTATTGAGTGGTTGTCCGAAACACGTTGGTCTACAAGTAGGGTGATTAGTCTTTTGTGGCGGAGACTCTCGATCAGTGCATACCAACCACCGAAGCTACCAGCATCAGTAAATAAATCCCCAACATTTATTTAAACGCAAAAACCAATTCTGTATAAAAACATTTTTAACTTAAAACTAAGTCTCATCAATTCAGCAAAACAATCCTAATATTTTCCAAGTACCGCAATTATAATTATTTGGCATGCAAGAAATGTGTCAAAACAAGAATTAGAATGAGTCATATGGTGAACTGGGCCTTGAAGAAAGATTAGATAAGCAATATTTCTATGAAAAATGACTTCCGCTGTAAAAAGTCTTGATCTTGGAATTTAAAACTTTCCTGAATAACGATGATGATACTCTTGCGATAACTTCTATGTATATCTCTACTTTTTTCTTTAGTTTAGTAGCTATTTCTCTTTTTTCCTTTTCGATTCCTCATTCCAAAAAAGACTCTTAGTGTGATTACAGTGAAAAGATTGACTCACTTCTCTTCCCTTAAGAGGCTCTTCCCATTTTCAACACCGGGCATAAACGAATTCTCGGAGTTCATTATTTTATTTCCTTTCCTTTATGAAAGTCCCCCACGTGCTTTTGATTCGTAAGTAAGTACCGCTTTTATCTGCTTGCACATCGTTATCCGCTATTAACCTTTAACTTAGGAAATAAATTTTAGTAGGTGCTTAAATTCCAGTGTGTTCACTCTACTAGGTTATTCTTAATGCAGTTTTTTTTTTCTCTCATTGGAGTAACACACTTCATAGAGTAAAATTTAAACAAATTTAGACAATTCAAATTGAAATTGAATTAATAAATAAGGTGTTCAAAATGAAAAATTTGAAACTGTAAAAGATAGTTTTCGTTTTTAGTCTTGCCTCTGGTTTGCGTAAGAAGGTATGTAAATAGAATATTGAAATTATCGGATTCAGTTTCTGCATCGTCAGAGTCAGGACAAATTGACATGATGTATCTGACAATTCGTATATCTTCCTTTACATAAAGTCAGCAAAGCGAATCTCCTTTCTCCGCCCAGTTCATTTTTTTACGTCCTAAACACAAACGATGCTTTCTCTGCACAAAGGGATATTCTTAAAAACACACTGATAATTTATTGCAGCCTACAAAATAACAAGTCAGCAAAAAAAGCAAAAAGAGAATATAAATATTTCCATTCGGATTATCAATTAATCAATTTCTGTTGGTTTCATAATTGGGTTACATTACATTCTACTCCCGTATTATGTGCAGTGATCAATCCTACTAAAATACTTTAGAAATTCCAGCTAGTAATCCGATGGAGCTAATTGAAAATTCAGTGAATTGTTAACGTAACTCTCTGAATTTCCTCTGCTACATAATTCAAAAGAACATTTTTCTTTAAAATGCAATAATGCATCAACACATACAGCATACATTTAATCGATAATAAATTCCGATAATATACAAAATTTTAGAAATAATTTACAATGTGAAAAGCAGAATTACGAATACTTCAAATAGAATCTCCCCAATTTTAATTTCTTCTTTATTTATAGAAAGTTAGTTCATAAAAAAAAACTGAGCAAATTTCATTAAATTCTAGAGGGTAAATTTACTCAAAGAAAGCACAAACAAATTCCGAAAATATATGAAGAATTCAAACATTCGGAGTACAAAGTTTCATATGTTCGTCATAAAAACTGTAATAAAGAGGAATTTTTAGCTAAAGAATCTGGCGATCGTTTTTCATTAGCAAAACATTGCAACTGTCTTTGATCCAAGCTGCATGTGACCACTGAAAAAAATATCGCGTTGCTTTTGGTGGCAGTGTGGTGGTAATTCGAGGGCCTTTACAGGAAGCGCTAATTATTACAATTATCCTCGGACAATTAGGACATTGAATTACATTCACGAGAAAAGAGAGAGCTTGGAGAAAAGCTGTGGGGAATTTGTTGTCTGGGTCGTATGGTACATAGTCGAGTGGAGTTTAACATCTACAAGGGCTCAGGGTGAGGTCATGCATACAAAACATACTTGGACGTTGTTCCTTCTGCTAATGCCGTGGTATTTTACTCAACAAGTCACACCTAGTGCCTGTAATCTACAAATACGTTGCCCCATCGTATATTTAACTTTCTAAAGGAAATAAAATTGTGATACAGATATCTAGAAAGTGCTATTGTTAAGATCACCAAAAATTATTGTGACATCACACAGTGGATTAAAAAAAAATTTTGCGGACAAATTGATATTCAAAAGCTATTTCTGAACCGATTTGAACCTTTTTTTTTTAAATTAAAGCTTATAAAATTTCGCAAAAAATTGTCGATCCATATTTTGAAAAAAAATTTCTTTTTTTTTTATTTAATAAC